>PVIR01008160.1:7557-57939 GCA_004026965.1 Petromus typicus
AAACTCACATCACAATCCTCCTGCCTCTGCCTCCCGAGTGCTGGGATTACAGGCGTGAGCCACCACGCCCGGCACTGTGGTATGTGGTACTGGTTGCTGCTGGGTGTGGGTCTCCACACCCAGTATTGTTATGTGGTTACCGGGGAATCGAACCCGGGTCCTTGCACTTGCGAGACAGGCGCCAGAACCACTGAGCTAAATCCCCGGCCCCCCAAAGACTTTTAATTAAAGTACTTTTAATTAAATAGTTACTTGTAAACAGTATGCTTAAATTTCCAAATCAATCAGTTATGGCTTTGTTTTGTTATTTGATATATGATTAATTGGTTTTCCATAATTCCATAATAGATAATAATAAATTTAGCAACTCAAATCAACACAGATTTCTTTTTTTCCCTCCTAAGTTCCAGAGGTAAGAAGAATGGAATTAGCCTCAATGAGATAAAGTCAAAGTATTGGCAGTGCTAGATCCTTCTGTAGGCTCTTGGGGAGAGAATGAGTTTCTCAATAAATTAATGACATCATGTTACAATGACACATACATGCCTTTGTTTGTAGCAGTGTAACTCATAGTGGCTAAATTGTGGTCTATATGCTCATCCACAGATAAATGGCTAACGAAAATATGGTATATGTACACATAGAGTACTACTCAGCCATGAAGAATGAGAAACTTGAGTCATTTGTAGGAAAATGAATGCACTTTGAGATCATAATGTGAAATGAAATAAATCAGACACAGAAGGTTAAATATTGCATGGTTTCTGTTATATGAGAAACCTAAAATATAAGTAATTTAAAAAGCAAAGTAGAAGATAGATGACAGGACAAAGGGGGGTAGACTTTGTGAAAAAGAGAAGATGGTCTGCGAAGAGGGAGAAGATAGAAGATAGAAGATAGGGGGAGGGGAATTACTGCAGTATGTCCATGTACAAATTCTCCAAGATGAGTGTAATTATTATGCATGGAAAATGTAGATTAATAACAACAATACAATGTGTTTTTAAGTAAAAAGATTTAGTACACTGACAACACATTTCCACTAGTACACCTCAGGATACTCCTTCCTTTGGACACATTATGTCATTGTCTTGCCACACTCTGAAGCAGTTCTGAAATCCTTTTCTTGAGTATCTTCATGAGGTCTGATTAAAAATACAGTGGATGCTGCTGCCAGTGTCATCCAATGGGAAGGCAGGCTCTTAAGAATATTTCAGTGTGCGCTCAGCCACTTTATTCACCAGATCTGGTCCCCGTCTCAATCCTGGGTCATCCCCAAAGTTGAAAGACCATTGAAGGTAAACATTTTGAATCAATTCAGGACACTGAAACAGTCACACAGCTCAAATAGACACTCATGAAAGCAGACCTCCAGAACTGCTTCAGAAAGTGATAACTGTAGGATTAATGTGTTTGAAGGAAGATGGGACATTTTGAGGGGGTAATGCGATATATCTTTACTGTAATAATAATAATAATTATTATTTTTTTTTTGAGAAAGGGTCTCGTTTTGTAGTTCAGGCTGGCCCTGAGCTCAGCCTCAGACTCACATCACAGCAATTCTCCTGCCTCTGCCTCCTGAGGGCTGGGATTATATTCGTGAGCCACCACACCCGGCACTGTGGTATGTGGTACTGATTGGTGCTGGGTGTGAGTCTCCACACCCAGTATGGTATGTGGTTACCAGGGGATCAAACCGGGGTCCTGCGCTTGCAAGACAGGCACCGGAACCACTGAGCTAAATCCCCGGCCGTGTAATAGGATTTTGTTATGGCCAGACCTCATAATAGATTTCCCTATGTGTGGTGGTTTTAAGTAAATTTCACCATTGTCTGTAATCTGCTTTTTGGAAATACAACCTGGAAATTCCCTGTAGGGTTTGGCTTTAGACTCTGAATATTCCTTGTATATTCTTCCCTAAGCATTGTGCAAACAGTCTCAGCTCTGGGTCCCGGCACTGTTTGCATAATTGGCATATTTAGTGCTTGGAGAGAACTGAAATCAATGTGGGCAGTATCTAAATATCGTTTCAACATTACATATAGTGAATAAAGTGTTGTGAAACTCTAACCAGCTTGTCTCTTGGTATTCTGAAATTTATCTTACTGTGTAATTTAAAGAGTCAAAGTATAATCTATGCTAGAGATAGTGAAATTCTAAAATCTGTTGTCTACAAGCATGTACCAATTCACTTATATTTAATGATAAGTTCTCCTGGTTTGTTTGTTTACTAGGTGTGGTTGAATGAACATTATTATTTTCCTTGGACTAGACTTGTCAGATGCAACTTGACTTCTATAGACATAGGAGACAATCAAAATGCTAGCTTGACATACACGACAAAAAATCCATTTAGGAAGGTGGTCTTTGTATGTGTATATTTGATGATGCCTTCATTTTACTTTTTTGTATTAATTTAGTTTGAATGAAAATTAGACAGTTTTTTTTTAAATTAGAAAATTCAATATATAGTGAGGCCTCAATTCATGCATTTAATTGTTTCACAGTTTTGGAAAAGATGGTCACATTCGTGTTTGTGCAGGAGAGAAAGCTGTGGTCACATTGTCACCTGATGTAGAGCTTGCAAACAAAAACCAAATTTTGCCAAACACATTGGTGAAACATTATTTGCAAACAAAATTGTTTATGAACCAAGGCATTGCATTTTCATTTTATCTTTAGGCATCTAATATTATCAATGAAAATTTTATTGATATGCCTGGGATAGGCCTTTTTCAGTAATAGTTTTGGGCATCTTGAAACTCTTTTATGTAACTTGAGGATTTAAAGAAATTACTTCCTGTCCCCACTTTTTGAAAAATTCCAACCAATATTTGGCCTCATGAAGTAGTCCTCCATACCACTTTCTTTCTCCTTCATAATTTTCCTTATCTCATGTCCTTATTATGGGTCTTCTTGACCTTATTTTTCAGAGTGCCATCTTGGTCTTTGTTATATTCGATCACAGAGCAGTTTAATCTCAAGAATGATATTTTGATGGTGATTAGAAGAATGAACTGGAGGCTCTCGTTGGAGGAAGGAGACCACTAGGGAGCCTGTGGAGCACATAGATGAGAGACGATGGTAACACATCCTGGGAAAATGGAGAGAAGGAGATGGAGTAAATTTAGAGTTGGAATAGATGAACATGAGGACCGGACTTAGTGGAGAAGCAAAAGAAGACAGGAATAGGTTTAGGCATTGGCAACTGGATGGCTGTTATGCCATCCCAGTAGATAAAATTATCAGGAACAAGCAGCTTTAGGGGGCAGATCATGAGTTTAGATTTGGATGCGTTGTTTTTGGTAACTCTGAGTCATGTGGTTGGTGCTATGTAGCAGAGAGATGGATTTATAGGATTGAAACCTGTTACAAATATCTGACATAGAGTTGTGGCTTATGAATTTAGTAGTACATAGATGGAAATTGAACCATGGAGATAGACATTACTCAGAGTGAATGGACAGAATGGGAAACAATGTTTAAGAGGCAAAGGAAGAAGAAACCACAGAGAGGGAAAGAAGAAGCAGTTAAGGTGTATTAGTTTTCTATAGCTGCTGGGACAAATTGCTGCACATGTATCATCTTTAAACAGTATCCATTTGTCATCCCAGTGTTGGTAGATCAGGAGTCGGTCACCACATGACTCAGCTTGCCTTTGATTTATCTGGGCTGAAGTCAAAGTGTTGGCAGGCTTGCATACCCTTCTGAAATCCAGGAGAGAATTCATTTTCCGGCAGATTCAGGTTGTTAGGAGAATTTACAGGTGAATTTGTTCTTGAATACTGGAAACTAGTCCTGCTCCCTGGCGCATAGCTTCTTTCACAGATAACAATGGTGGCTCAACTCCTCATATTCTGAATCTTTCTTGCTTTATCTTCTTTACTTAGTCTTCTGCTTTTAAAGACAGATATAATTATACTGGGTCGATCTGAATAATCTAGGATAATTATTTTATTTTTAAGGTTAGCTGCTTAATAACCTCAATTCCATCAACAAAGTGCTTTCAGAGAAGTACCTAGATTAGTGTTTGAATTATTAGGAGATGAGAATGTGAGGGCAGCATCTTTAGAGTTCTGCCTTACCACAGAGAGATAAAAGACAAATCAGAAAAGTGTAGTATTATGGATACTAAAAGAGTAATGTTTCAAAAAGGGAGACATCTGAGTTATTTTCTCATTGATCAGAGACAATACCTGACATCCATAATTTGAAGGAGAGGTTTATTTGGGTTCATAGGTTTTAGATGACACAGTCCAGAGTTGGTGGCTCCAAGGCAGAAACAGCTTGATGGAAGGAAGGTCCTGCAGGTGAGGGAAGCTGCTCATGTCATGGATCTAGGAAGCAGAGAGAAAGGAGGAGCCAGGGAGGGAGAGAGGACCTCTTATGTCATGCTTCCATGGACCTGACTCCTCCAATGAGACCCCACCTCTAATATCACATTTTGCTATAGGGCTGCCATGATCCACTCACTTTCCAAAAGACTTGCCTCTGACAGCATCAATTTGGGGGAGATATTCTTGATCTAAACCATAACAAGAGACTAGACAACAGTGTCAAGACCTATGTGGAAGTTAAGAGAGATGAGAATTTTGAAATGTCCCTTGAGTTTACTGAAAGCAATTACACTGAAATCAGGGAGGGAGGGAGTATGTGTGTGTGTGTGTGTGTGTGTGTGTGTGTGTGTGTGTGTGTGTGTGTGTGTGACCAACATAGGCCAAATTACAGTGTGTGTTTGGGAAACTGAGAAACAAGAAAATAGAAAATAGATGCAAATAACTCTTTTAAAGGAATTTGGCTGTGATGAGGAGAAACTAGAACTACAGCTGGGGAGAGTTTTTTATTTCTAAGGTGAAAATATTTAAGGCTGTTTTATTGCTTAAGGTAAAAATACATTAGAAAGAGAAAAAAGGGTGATGATTCAATGCAGAGGAATAAGTCAGAAGAGAATGCTGAGTTAGAAGGTGAGGCTGGATATTTGGTTGAGGAATTCTTTGTTGATGGAAGAAATAAAGGTAGGTATAGCAATTTGAGTCTGGTAGAAGGAAGATGAAAATTCTCCTTGGATAATTTCTGACAAAGAGTAGGCAAGGTGAGAGTTGAAAGTACATTTTATGGTAGATTGTAAATCACCTACAGCAGGGACCAGGCCTGCCTTTTCACTATGGATTCCCTATTCTTAGTGCAATGCCTGCCACATGATAGACATCCAATAAACAGTAAATGAATCAGCAAGTACACACATCAGAGGGGGTAAAGAAGTCCTTATTTCCATCTATTAGTTATTTGGCCGGGAGGGACATTGGATGCCATGCAAGTTCTTAGAGAGGCTGGTCTACTTTGCAGACCTGCAGTTTAGACATCTGTAATGTCTGATTTATGTTCAAATTCATTTATTTAAAATAAAAAACCACACCTCTCAATTGTTCTACTGGGTCATCTTTTGCACAGCTAAATATTTGTAATTGTGTTCTATGTTGAACATCTTGCTAGATAAAATAGTAAAATGACATGGAGGGAAAAATAAGTAGTAGTAAGAGATTTGGTGAGAGTGGGGATGGCTTCATGCACCACCTGTGGAGATGGGTGGAGAGAGCTCACTAGAAAAATGCAAATGTGTCACCTTAGGGTCCCTTGTAGGGTTGGAGACTGTGATTGTTATCCGGAGTTCTGATGGCTGCTTTTGATTTTTTTTGCAGCTGTGTTCAGAAGCTCAGGTAGAGATGAGGGAAATCAGAGGGGTTGGATTGATTTGGGTTTGGGATTTTGAAAGATAGACACAGTAGGAGGATATAAGGGGAAGAGAGTTGATATTGCCAAGGAAACAGCTGAACTATGAGCTTTGGTACCGGATTGGATGAGCAAGGAAGGGAAGACAGGAGTGATTGGTCACACGGGCTTTTCAGTGTGGCACAGGAAACCTCAGGTTGTGTGAGAGCAGTAATGAGAGGGAGCTGGAAGGAGATGAGACTGTCAGAAACTGGGATGTTATTGCGTTGTGAAGTGAAGCTGTTCTGTTGCACTCAGGAGCCAGGGAGAGAGCTGCTGCTTCATTGTGGAACTGATGGCTGTGGAGGCCAAGATTTCCATGTGGTTGATGATATTATCCAGGAAGATAACAGGAGAAGGGACGGAGAAAGGCATGATCTGAGCCATGGGCCAGGTCTTTATTGAAAATAAGGGAGTACATATCACATCTTTTCTCTGGTATGAGAAAATAAAGATGTAAATGAGTCCTAGCATTGTATGTTATATATTGTGAAATAGAAAATGCTCAATGTAAAATAGGGTGAAGAGGGAAAATGTTGAGATTGTAACAAAAAAGTAAGGAAAAATATTTTATGTATATGGGGGGTGGTAGGGTGAGTAGGGCTATGGGAAAAAATGAGAATTAAGTTGTGTCTTATACTGGTACAAATCCCCATTATGGAATGCAATCATGATGTGTATATTTAATGTACCAATAAAGATAAAAAATGATAAAAGTACAAAGGTTACATGAATAAAAATATTTGTAGAAGATGAAACATATGAAAGGAAATTTACAGGCATCATCAAGTTGATTATAATTAAAGAGTTTTCTAAAATCAAACTTTTGTGCATTGATATGAAAGTTGAATCTAACTTTCTATGTTTTCCATTGATCTGATCTTAGTAAAATTTAGAAGAACTGTTGTAGGAACAAAAGATTTTGTGATTTTTTTTCAAGCTAATGTTTTATGTTTTCTGTTGCTGTTAGTTTGGTTACTTAGAAGGAATCTTCCATTTAGACAATCTTGCTAAGTAACACCTGATCTATGTCTTTTTTCTATGACTAAATAAATTCATTCATAATCAAATTTAAAAAAAAAGAAAATAAGGAAGTAGTCTGGTGCTTGATGAAAGACAATGGGTCTGCAGGATAGAAGATGCTCAAGTTACAGTGGGCAATGGTCCCAAAGCAGTGTTTACATATGAAAGTGCAGGAATAATAGACTTAGAAGTGGCATTTGGAAACAATCTTGAGATACATCAGTGTGGATAATCAGCAGTTCTGTAGCAAGAGCAGAAAATTTTGCAAGAAAAGGCAATTTTCACTTGAGGCTGAGAAGTTTAGGTAAGGACCAGAGGATACAGCATTGCATATCCAAAGGGGCTGGTAGAGGAGTGCTCTTGCATAGTTGGAGCTTGAACTAAGGAGATAACACCCGAGAAGGTATGCAAATGAAAGTAACTGTGAGCATAGCTACATAGGAGTTGTATTTGACAGAAATACCAACCACAGGATCACATGGAGTGAATAAGCCTCATAAAGACTTATTTTTGGTAGGGATGCCGTCACTTTGGAAAGTCATCTTCTTTCCAGACTCATAGACATTCCTAAGAAGGACGTACATCTGATGGTGAAGAGAAGCCTGCTTCTTCTGGCTGATGGTAGTCAACATCTTGAGCACACTCCCCCTTAGAGAGGCACTGGGTACCATGCCTCAGATCTCAACTTCATTTTTATCATTAGCACCTTTCACCTTCTACTCAAATGCTCACTAAATGTGTTCGTTTCCTGAACCTTCTGAAACAACTTAGCATAAACTCGATGGTTCAAAACTATTGATGTTCTTTTTCTCACAGTTCTGAAGGTCAGAAGTGTGAAATCTGTGTCACAGGGCTGACGTCTAGGGGTCTGTGAGGTGACTTTCCCCCCAGAGGCTCTAGAGGAAGAGTCACCTATTTCTTGCCTCTTCCAGCCTCTGGTGGTAACAGATAGTTCTTGATTTTTGACTGTATCATCCAACTTCTGCCTTAGGAGCCACATTCCTTTTCCTCTGTGTCAAAGTTCCCTTCAAGGACATTAATGGTCCATAAAATTTAAGATCTATTCAGATAACTGACTGCCACCTTCCCACTTCTTGAGCTTTGTTATTTCTTCAAAGAGTTTCATACGGAAAGAAACATTTGCAGTTTCCAAAGAGTAGGGTTTGATTTCGTGGGGAGCTACCATTCATCCTTGAGTGCTATGGCTCCTGGATACTCACAAAATGGTCCAACTTACCATGTCTCTCCTTAGGCATGTGATGGTCCTCCAAAAGCCCAACAAATATAGTGGGTTAAAAGGAAGAAGAGCATCAGATTTTATGGACTGTCCTCTGGTGGGTGTGCTATTGGTAACAGGTGACATCTTTCCATGAGCCTGAACACCAGTCCCAATGGCCACAAGGACTCTGGCATCCTTCAGGAAATATAGTCATACCTTATTCATGGTGGACAGAAAGAAGCTTCATGTTAAACAGTTTTCAAGAGTGGCCTGTGACCAATTGAGAATGATCTTTTCGTAGGTCAAGCGGATGTACTCTCTCCTACCTTTTCCAATATCCTTTCCATATTCTTTGAATCCAGTAGTGGATGCCAGTAAGTGTGAACTCCCCAGAGCAGGACAAAGTGCAGCAAACAGATTTCCATGCAGTTATTTTACCTGTAGACTTCAATATAACATTTGTCAATGTACTTTCTATGTCCGTGTACTGGTCACCTGAGATTTGAGTAAAACACATTTTCTGCAATTAAGTACCTTACACAGCGATGAAGAAGAGTTATTGCAGCTGCTATTTAATCTAAGGCAAAATGACTAAAAACTTAACATGTAAAGGAAGAGTGGATCTGTATGACTGGTCAAGCAGAAAACATATGGGATCTACTGTTAGATCAGTCTAGGTGTGATGCTCTCCCTGCTGTTTGCTTTGTGACCTTGAGGATGTGAACTTTTTCTCTCTATGGTTCAGTTTTCTTTGCTCAAATGTAGGGATAAGAATGTGCATTCATAAGTCTAGTGGAATGCATAAAGAGAATATGTGTAAACGTACTTTCGGTCAAGGAAAGTCAGTGCCTGGAGGAAAGCCTGGTATGCTGGAAGGGCACGGCCTTTGGATTGCTGTGGAAATGCACTCAAGTCCTGCTCCCATTAGTTACTAGGACTGTGCTGTTAGGTAAAGTATTCACTCCGCAAGAGCTTCATTTTCTCATCTGAAATATTTAATACTAATTTGTAAGGTTACTTGGAAGATTGGAAAGGACAAATGTGGTTATTATAGAAGATAGTGATTCCTTTTCCTTGAAAAAAAGGTCCAGGTGAATTATAAGATAGAGATAAAATCTGAACTTGGTATTGAAAGTTGAAAAACATTCAATAGTTTTAAAGACAAAAAAGCATCTGAGCTGAAAGACTAACATGAAGTGAAAAGGAAAAAAGCAAAACAAAAGGCAGAGTGCACGGTGCATATGGGCAATGGGTAGGAACCAATGTGTCAGGGTTGAGTGTGGGTGGGGAACACTCACAGGGGACATGCTGAGGAGACAGGCGGGGCCTGGGCCATGGGGACACCGTAGGAAGTGCAGATTTGTGGTTCAGAGAGGGTTAAGATAGCAGCCTTCAGGGCCGGGGAGTTAGCTCAGTGGTTCTGGCGCCGCCTGTCTTGCAAGCGCAAGGACCCGGGTTCAATTCCCCGGTAACCACATAACAATACTGGGCGTGGAGACCCACGCCCAGCAGCAACCAGTACCACATACCACAGTGCCGGGCGTGGTGGCTCACGCCTGTAATCCCAGCACTCGGGAGGCAGAGGCAGGAGGATTGTGATGTGAGTTGGAGGCTGAGCTCAGGGCCAGCCTGAACCACAAAGCGAGACCCTGTCTCAAAAAACCTAAAAAAAAAAAAAAAAAAAAAGATAGCAGCCTTCAAAGAGGAGTATGCAAGACGATAAAGGAGTCCAGGAAGAAAATGGAACTTCTCAAGAACTTTTCCCTATATTCAGTTACATCTTGTTTTCCCCAATTTCTGTTTAGTGAATGTTGTATTGTAATTGATAACTTTTAATTTACTATCTGTATCTCTCTGCATGTATACATAACAAACTACATATATGTTACATATATATGTACAACACACATTATGCATATATTTATGTATATATGTAAGAGTTACCGATGGAGCTCAGAGACCACACAGTGGTTATTGTTGCAGCCCAGCCTGCCTGAACTCCCCAAAGCACAGGCAAGTAGACCTCTGGTGGGGCTTAGGGTGATGTACTGTTCAGGTGGTAAAATTAGCTCCGTGTTTTTTGGACACTATTCTTGGACTCTAGCAGCTACTTTCAAAATAGGTAGGCAAAAACTTGTTCAAGATGCTAGAGTTGAGTCTCACTGACCATATAATAATTATCTTTCAGCATCAAACTAACTTGCCCTAGCAACCCTCTGCAACAATTCCATGTAATGAGTAACTGGTGCACACTGGAGGAGTTACCAGGATGCAATCCTGCTGAGGTTAAATATTCAATATCTGCTTTAATTCATGTATTCATTGGTTGTGTTTGTGTGCGGACACACATGCATGTGTTACTGAGAACTGAACCTAGGGCTTTTGCCCTGAGCTGCATGACTATGCTTTTTTTTTTTTTTTTATTTTAAGACAGAGTCTCCCTAAGTCACTATCCTCCTGCTTCAGCTTCCCAGAGTGCTGGCACTACAGGTGTGAGACCACATGCCCAGCTCTGTCGATTGATTTCAAATGGTTGTCCTGTATGTGGTTGGGCACAGAGGCGAGGTGGGGTACACAGCAGATGCATGTCCTCCGGACGCTTCTCAGCCTTTGCAGAAGGTGCACCCACCTAAACACCCACTGCACAGAAGGGTGGAGTGCAGTCTTTGTCTGCCTCTGTGGACCTCTTGCCTCCAAGTTTAGCACCTGTATTACTAATAGAAAATGTATCTTTGGAGCTCGGCAAGCTGCAGTTCAGCTGGGCCAGTGGAAATGGTCAAATCTGGGCTTTGCTTTTCTAACCTGTGCTGGAGGCTGATTGTCTCTCTGTGTTATCAGTGGATCTATGAAACAGCCTCAGGAGCTGCTCCAGGACTTGCTGCAAAGGTGCTGAGTAGGGAACCATAGTCTGACATTACATGACATGGTCACGTTTAAGAGGCCTGTGTGAAAAATCTCAGTACCAAGAAATAGCTTTTGCCCACAGCATGCCAAGTTTGTTTTTAATTTCATGGGCATTGTAAAGTATGTAAATGAGTACATTTTCTTCTTTGAGAAATATAGAACCAAACTTTACTGAGCTCATGTACCAAGTATGTAGGACTCCAGGGATATATCTGTTGTACACCAATTTTTACTCAATCTTATTTGTTTCCACCTTAATGTTCTTCTTTGTCATTTTACATCAATGATTTGTTTTTCTTGTGTACTGATAGGCTTTGTAAGCCACTTTAAGCATATACAGAAACTGAGAAGAGTACAGCAGTTAAGCCTGTGCACTTCCCGATCTCACTTATCTGAGTTCAAATTCTTGTCTTATCACTTGATGCTTGCATGACCTTGAGCAACTTATCTGACTTTTTCAAGTCTAGCATCCTCATCTGTAAAACAGGAATAACAAGAGTGCTGGTGCTTAAATGCTGTTGACGCTAGCATGTAAGTACCTACGTGGTGCTATACGATTATTACTGCCATAGGTTTTAAAATTAGTGAAAAAATAAATGAATATGTGAATAAATGAACAGACTTCTGGAGAAGGAAAATGGCAGTCCTGTGCCTTAGGAGTCTTCTCTTGCCTTCCTTGGGCAGAGTGAGCTGGGAGTATGAATGGCTCAGACTTTAATGAGAAGGTCTTAGAGTCCATCAGGAGTCCACAAATCCTTAAGCCTCTGAGGAAGATTTTTTTTTAACTAGAAAGAAATGAAAAGGGTCATAAAATGCTAAGGTATATTACTGACCTATATTACTTTTGAACAGTAGCTCCTAAAATTATTGCTTCTCCAAAACAGTTCCACTGGAGCTGGTGAGTATGCTGCCATCATTTCTCAGGGCAGACTGCCAGCTATGGCCTATGTACTCCCAAACTTGAACAATAAAGCAGAATGGAGCAGTGTGTGATTATAACATTTCAGAATAGGCTGGTGATGTGGCCATGAGTAAAAGTCAGATGCATTTGAGGGAGTAGTAACCTCAAGGTAGTGTCTTTATTAAGATACTTTATACTCATGAGCCTATTATTCCTCCCAAAGCTCTCTCAAATAGCATAAGCTCTGTGCACGAGATGAGAACTCATTTTGGTGTGGACTCTTGTATGCCTAACTCATCTTTCATATCTGTGACTATTGCAGCACTCAGCAGTTGCCTGGCCCTAGTGCTTATTAACAGAACAAATGAATAGGTTACCTAATGCTGTGGGAGCCCACACTATTGACTGGGAAGTACCCCTAGAGCCCACAAGACAGCAGGAAGCCCAGAAGCCTTTAGATTCAGGGACCTGTAGTCCCAGGAAAATGGTAGCAGAGATTGCATTCACCCATTCATTCATTCATCAACAGGAGTTTTATTTCCATAGTCCTCCTGTTACACTTGCCACAGTGGATGATAGATGATGCAGACCCAGGCTGTGTCCTCCTGCCATTGAGCAAACTGCCACAATACATTTACAGGCACCACAAGGTGTTAGAAGAGGTGGCAAAAGAAAGACACCAAGTCTACACTTGGGAGAGTCAGAGAAAGCTTTCACAAGAAATGAACACATGAGAGGTGGACGTCTTGACCAGGTTAAGAGGGAAAGGAAGATAGAGAAAGCAGGGACATCTGAAAAGTGATGGGAGAAGGAGGGCAGGACATTGGCCCTCTGGCCAGATCCTTGTAGCTGGAGCAAAAACAATGTTGAGGTCAGTGAGAGTAGGGGATAATCTGGCAAGGATAAGAGAGAGACAGTTTAGAAGGCTTTTGTCACTCTGATAAGAAATATCAGCTTTTGCCAGGCACTGTAGTACATGCCTATAATCTTAGCAGCCTTGGAGGCTGAGACAGGAGGATTACAAGTTCAAGTCTAGCATGAGTAGCTTAGTGAAATCCTGTCTGAAAATAAAGAATAAACAAAAAGGCTGGGGTTTTAGCTCAGTCAGAAGATCCTGGATTAGATCCCCAGTACTGGGGAAAAAAGAAAAGATAAAGAAAGAACCAGTTTCTTCTGGGAGCAATGGAAATCACTGAAAGTTTTAAGCAGAGAGTTCAAGATTGTCTGCCTCTCAAACCTCATTCTGGATGCTGTGGGCAGTGGATTTCAGAGGAGAACAGAGACAAGAAAATACCCCTTCAGGAGTTTGTTCTGTCGACCAGGAAACAGAGCGGAGGTGAAAGATACCTGGGGGCTCTTCATGGTTCTTTGTGAATGAAGAGAGAGAGAGAGGAAGAGCAGGCACAGTACGTGCAAAAGGATGGAAGTCAGACTGATGCTCTCTTTGAGCTCTGGGTGGACTCTTCTCCACTTCTCACTTTCTGCAGAAGGCACTTTGGGATCCATGGGTAGTAAGATCTGAGTCCAAGGCCAGGATTCCCTTCTTGCCTTGTCCATGATCTTTCCCTCAAGGTGCACTGGAACTGGAAGTATGCTAGGAAGCCCTGGGTGCCCATGGTCCCCCTGATGGGCTGCAGGAGCTTTAAGGTTTGTTTTTGTAGCCCAGAGACACATGGGGATTCAGAAATGCACATGAGGGCTTCAGAGGATATGGGTGGGAACCAGTGAGAGATAATTGCAGGACTGGGCTTCTTGGGGTTTGGCAGGAAATCGCGCATAATCTCCAAGGAGCTTGGGAAAATCATTTAATCTCTAAGGAGAAAATAACCCACACAAACCCATGAGCCCATTCTTGTTATAAAATAAGAATTAAGGTATCTGCCTCTCTGTATGTTGAAGGAAACAAGTCACAAATGTAGTAGTACTTTGGAAACTGACCTGGTTGACTATGTACATGTTGGAGACTCACGTGGCTGTGTCCCTGGGGCAGTAAGCAGAGGGACAGCACGGAAGTTGGACATAGCTTGGAGGCCTAAGTATACTACCAACCAGTGTTCTAAGCATGGTGGGCTGCTGCCATGCTGGTCACCACAGTCCATGTAATCTGCTCCTTTTTTGTGAATGTGGGCTCACTGGATAGAATCTGGGGAAAGCACAAGGGGGTCACTTTTCAGATTAGCTTGGAAGAGACAGGCTTAGTCTTGCTGGTTCTGTTTCTTCCTGTCCCTGGGGAAGCCAGCTACCACCCTGTAAGCTGTCTTGCACAGAGGCTGCTGAGACAAGAGACCCAGATGGATTCTGTCCAAGTGCTGAGGAATTGGAAGTCTTGGATCAATAGTTCCCAAGGACCCATTGTTGCTAACAGCCACATCCCTGAACTTGAAACTGGATCCTTCTGCATTTGTTCACTATCCTAGACACGACTGACATGTCATCTTGTGACAACTTGGTCACTGACACTTTTATTACTGCTCTCTAAGAGACATTCTACAAATATGCTGAGATTCCTGACTCACAGGAATTGTGAGAAAATAAATGCTGTTCGCAGTTACTAAGGCTTTTCTTCTGCTGAGATATATAAAACAAACATATCAAGTTACTCAGTTTTTCTAAGTTCCAGTGATCTTACCTGTAACAAGGACTACTCGTATCTACTTGAAAGAGTCACAGTGAGATTTCAGTTAGAGGCTGGATCTAAGCCAAATGCAGTGTTTTGACACCTAGTAGGTGCTTCGTGAATGACTGTTGCTATTATTACATAAAAGGCAGCAGAGCCTGAGGACTGTCAGATGATACAGAGACAGTGCGTTGTGTTTAGGCTGTGACCATCACAGCTCCCTGTCACAGCATAACCACACTCTGTTACCACTGTTGATTATGGACTGAATGACAACACAGTTATGCACAGTGTGTCACCACTACTTCCCTTGTGCCTGGCAACAATCAGTGAGGGTTTATTGAGTGCATGAATTATTGAATTAATGAAAAGGGTTGAGAGATTCCTTGTCCCACTGGGATGTTTAGTCCTTCATGTGGCTGGCACTTCTCCCAGGAGATAGCAGGGGGGCGGGAAGGATAAGGAGGATCAGAGCCAGCTCAGCTGCTTGTCCTTGGATCCTCAACTGCTGTGTGAAGCCACTACTTCACCCAGCCTCAGTTTTCTCTTGTGTTGAATGGAAGTAATCGTTGTTTTGACTATGCAGTAGGATTATTATGAAGGTCAAATGAATCCTGGATTCCTGAACATTTTGAAGCACCACAAACACAGAGAAAGTGTTGACCATTAAGGATGCTGGTGGAGACTGGTTCAAGATGAGCATTCTCACGGAGCTCATTGTTCCAGCTGGTGTGTTTTGACATCACTCACTCTTTATCACAGTTTGCAAGAACTAATCCACGAATCTCACGTAAGAACAATATTCTGCCAAATTTTATTTTGTAAGTTCTCTGGCCATCTAACCTTTTTGCAGTGGGGAGAATGCTTTTTTTTTTTTTTTTTTTTTTAGTTGATTTTATTCACCTTTGTGTTTGGCATGTTTGGAGTTTGCAAATGGGAAACATGTCCTTTTATAGACTTGTTTCTTTAGCAAGCAAGGACATTGGTTTTGTTTTTCCAATGTGGTGTTGGTTAACTTGGGCCCTAAATCTTTGTTTTGTGCCCAGGGCAGCTGAGTAAATGTGTTTACTGGTAAAGGAAACAAAGGCTCCCAGGGGCCCTTGCTCTGTACTCAGCCGTGTCATTTCCCAAGGAACCAGGCTCTGGACAGCAGCCGGTTTTGCTCGGGGAAACCTAAATGTGGCAATAAGGGTAGACCAGAGTCCTTGGGGCAGGCAACGCACAGGTCCCTTCCCGCAAAGCCTCAACCTCCCTTTCCAAATGTCTTCTGCACAGTGTCTTCTTCCAGCATTTTCATAACTGCTCAGTAAGAGAGTCACCGGTGTACCACAAATGAAGGCACCACATACCATATTCATGATTTGAGAGACATGACTTATTGTAATTCTCACTCAGAAAATCACAGTGCCGTTGGTAGACAACAAAGACGATGGGTCGAAATAAACATCATGTATTTGCAGCCAATTGCTTCTTTTGTTCTTTCTCGTATCTCTCATAAAAGTGATAACCTTTCTTCTTGATATTTTATTTATTCATTTGTTTATTTCCTTATTAATTTACTTATTCTTTTCAGTACTGGGGATTGAATCACCATTCTATTTTTAATCATTTTTGTCTTAAAAAGTTTCATACAGGGGCCGGGGATGTAGCTCAGTCGTTCCGGCGCCTGTCTTGCAAGCGCAAGGACCCGGGTTTGATCCCCGGTAGCCACATACAATACTGGGCGTGGAGACTCACCCCAGCAGCAACCAGTACCACATACCACAGTGCTGGGTGTGGTGGCTCATGCCTGTAATCTCAGCGCTTGGGAGGCAGAGGCAGGAGGATTGCTGTGATGTGAGTTTGAGGCTGAGCTTAGGGCCAGCCTGAACTACAAAAGTGAGACCCTGTCTCAAAAAACCTAAAAAAAAGTTTCATACAGGATCACACTGAATTGCTAAATTGCTCAGGCTGAGATCGAACTTGCAACTCTCTGGCCTCAGCCTCTCAGTGTTCTTGGCTTACAGGTCTGTGTCACCCTGCCTGTTTGTATATCTGCCTTCCTGGATTCTCTGTAGTGTGGCCAGTACAGACTGGCTTTTCCATGGGGGCCGAACAGAGTGCTATGCATGGACTAGATGCTCAATAGCTGCTTTTGGGTTAAACTGACCAAATAATAAATGTCAAATCATCTAGAGCAGGACAAATAGGCAGAACTCAGAAGAGGCCCAAGGAGGTGGAGCAAGCCAGACTTTTCATGGGCCAGAACCAGACAGTGATGTCTAAACATCCTATTTCAACCTGCTGCTCTAGGCTGGGTTTATATTCAGGGCAATGTACTTAGTCATCCCCAAACCATTTACACTCATGTTATCCCGTGTCCTGTATAGTCTGTGTGTCCTTTCCTACTCAGGGACATTTCTTTATCTGCAAACACCCTCATCACCTTTTTCTCCCTTGAGGCCCTGCATTTGTTTACTGGGGGAAAGCAATTTAGAAACTGCTTATCTTGATTTCAAGCTAATGAAACCAAATGTGCTGACAATTTTTAATTACTGTTCAGGTGATCAGCTCACAATAACCATGGATAGTCTGGCTAGATACTAACTGAGATCATACTCTGAACATCTGTGTCACCAAGCTCCTTGCTCACACTGGGGTGGAAGGTAACGATGGGAGGATTTGATGACTCTCGGGTCCTTCACTACCCGTCAGGCTTCCCTTCGCCTGAAGAACACACACGAACAAGTAGCAGAGAGGATTTTAACTCCGACTGGCCCATCAGGCTGGACAGTGCTTGCTGGCCTCAGGTGCTAATTCTCCTCTCTACAGTTCACTGGTGGAAATTCTCTACATTTGTGAGGTCAGTGAACGTGTATCTAAGGGCCTGAGTATGAGAGAAAAGTGAGCTTTCACGTAATAATTTGTTTTCCTTTTTTTTGGTTCCTGAGATATGGTGACAGTTGGAGGAAGGAGAAGCCAGACTGTGTGATGTCTCACCATCAGCAAGAAGAAGTGGTGGTGGGAACTTGGGCTGGTGGTCTGTTCCCTGAGTGCTGACGAGCCACGGTGGGTCCCTCCCAGGCCAGCTGGGGAGAAGGTGCTTCAGGATGTGTCTGGGGCTGTCCACTGAGACCCAAGTGTCATTCCCTGCTGAGGAAGGGACAAGTCTAGGAGATACGATGAGAACAACCATGCTGTTGTGCTTGTGCCACTCAGGGGTCCCAGCTGGGGGAGTCGAAGTGGTGCAGCTGATCTTTACTACAAATGACATTTGCTAAACTGCTACTTCTGAAACAGGATTCATGAGGCTTGCCAAAGACAGAATATCTGACTTTCTGTCTGTTTCCTACCAACCTTTTCTGACTTTGAGATGGAAGACAGGGCTGGAGGCCCAAAGAGAAGAGTCAGAAACACTAAATGTCAGGGCAGAATAAAGGAAAGTGGAGCGAAGGACAAAGGGAGGTTTCAGTGGGCCACACAGATAAACCAGGCACTGGATTCTTTAGGTAAACAGGGAAAGGTGAGTCATTAATGCTGAAATTGTGGTTGACCTAGAGAGGTGAGGCAGAAAATCATTAGCACAAATTAATCACCTACCACTTTCAACACTAAAATCATACTGACCTACATAAACCAAAAAGGCCAGGAATAAGGCCAGAAAAGAGTCCCAAGGACTGCTGGGGAACCCGCAGGCTTTCGAAGGCAGGCTGCTCTCCTGGAAGGTAGAGCAGAGTGATGACTTGGGGGGGAAGTGGTCCATGAGGCTCTGGGGGAGATAGTAGTGTCAGAGAGCACCATGAGGTTGAAAGAGGAGAAGATCCCTACAGATAAATGGAAAGAACAGGTCAGCTTCGAGGGAGACGTCACACCCATTCATGAGGAAGGGAGCTGCTGATGAGCTCAGCTCTGCCAAGGAGAGCTCTTTGGTTGGGTCCCCTGTGCAGAGTGCTGTGGGTGGAGGAAAGGCACCATAGTGAAGTCTGGGGGACAGGCTGACCACTCAGAGGGCCCCCCAGCCCTGGGAGCTGGCTAAGACATGACCATGTTGTCTCCACCAAGGCTGATGGGCTCTTTGCAGTGTGCGCAGCCACTGGGCATAGGGTGGCAGCTTTGTTCCTTCATGTCTAGACAATACCTCCTCCCCAAGGGACTGTCTGATAAATGCTCCTTCTCCTCCAGGGCCGAGCTGGGTGGGAGGATGGTTGGGGCCTTGCTCTCTTCCTGGGCTTGTCACCTCTGGGATTTGTGTGAGCTCTAAAGAGGAGTGCAATGGTTAGGGTGTGACATGTAAGGAGGCAGTCACACCCAGGTCACCTGAGTGCCCAGGTGACGATTCCTTAACTTCTACCTCCGTCCTCTCTCAGCTACCCTAGTGCTGGCTCTGATAGTGGTCAAGAAGCCTGGCTCTGCCTTTGCTGGAGCTCACATTTCTGTCTGAAGCCTAGAGATCCTATGAGCACATCTGGAGTGCAATCTGGTGGGAGGCAAGCATTTTATTCTTTGCAGTTACCTGACTCCTGTGAAACTGTGCCTACCACTATAGGAAGGACTTGTAAGGACCCACAGTTATGGCTGTGTGCCTTGTTTGGTAGCTGAGAAATGGAGTCTTAACTATTGGAAGGAAGGAAATCTCCAGATCAGCCTTTTAAAGTAATTCATTTATTCTTTTCTGATTAGAAAGGATAAACAAATATTCATTTACATAAAATTAGAAAATAAAAACTACCTATAATTCCAACCTCCTGGTTTTACTATTGTGTGCATGTTCCTAGTTTATTTGGGTGTTCATCTTTAACCATGTGGTTAAACAACAGGGAGGAAGAGGATGAAAGCCATCACAACAAAAAGAACTGAGTGTTGATTTCTCCACATGAAGCCCTGAGCTATTTGCATTACACACGTTGTTCAACTTGATCTAAATTGTTCCTGGTGACAGTTCATGAGGCCAGCAACATTATCAGATGAAGACCTGATGCTGAGAGACACGAGGTAACATGTCAAGGAGACATAAGAGGTGAGGGACATGTCTACCTGGCCCCACAGCCCAAGAGCAAGGGGTGCATTATAAGGGTTTTCCTCTTTTTCCTGTCCCTGATCTCCATCCAGTTATTTCCCTGTTCTGTCACACAAATGGCACATAATGAAAGCAAAATAGACTGTTGTGGAGGCTCTTCACCCCTAAGAACCACCCCGTTCCTCAAGACGGAACATGTTGATCCTTCTCTTCTCTCTTGTTCAACTTTTGCATATAATTTATCAAGCTGTCTTCCAGCATATGATTCACATCTTTGAAAGAAAAACTTCTTGTTTTCTTTATGCACTCATGTTTTGATTTTCAGTATTGTTTTGAATCTTTCTGCTCCTTGGAACAGTAGAAAAGACCAGAGTACAATGAAAAGGATAGAATCTACCTCACATCCAACACCTGCCTGTGTCAGATGAAAACTAGACTTGAGATAAAAAATACACTGAATGACATAAGGAGCCATTTAGAAGGCCAGGGATTTGGCTCAGTGGTTCCAGTGCCTGTCTCGCAAGCACAAGAACCTGGGTTTGATCCTTGGTAGCCACATACCATACTGGGTGTGGAGACTCGCACCCAGCAGCAACCAATACCACATACCACAGTGCCGGGAGTGGTGGCTCACACCTGTAATCCCAGCACTCGGGAGGCAGAGGCAGGAGGACTGCTGTGATGTGAGTTTGAGGCTGAGCTCAGGGCCAGCCTGAACTACAAAGTGAGACCCTGTCTCAAAAAAAAAAAAAAAAAAAAAAAAAGAAGCCATTTAGATAATCGAAGAAAAGATTAGTGATCTTGAAGCCATAGCAAAAGAAAATACCTGTAACAGAGATTCTTATTCCAGCTCAGTGTTCAAAATACTAACTTTGTTCCTAGTGGCTACAGGTCTGCTTTGGTTCAATGCTACTGAGAAATGCCTAGCCCAGGAAGACTCCTCTGTGCGATCTAGTTTTGTTCAAGTAAGGTTTTACTTGGTATTAAACTCAAATTTCTAACTAAGAATTAAATGCTGTTTAGCCTTACTTTGCTTTGCTTCATCTAGAGGCTCAGATCTCCTTGGGGAATCTTGGGTAGAGAGTTCTGAAAAATTATTCAAAACTTTGAAATAAAGCCAAAAGATTATTGCATGACCTCTCAGTGTCATTTAAGGTCATGTTACCGAGTACCTGATTTGCTGACTAATAGTGCCACCTAGGAACTTGTTAAATACAAAAGCCCAGACCCAGTCCAAGACCAGATGAATCAGTATTTCAATGAGCCAAGGTCCAAGAATTATAGTTTCAAACTTTTGGGATGCACTGTGCTCTCTGGGGGGAATGCAACATGATTATGTCCTTAATTTGAACTCAGATCTTTTATAAAGCTATTAAAATAGTGATGCTTTTAATTTTCTTTCCAGTGGAAAGCACAACTGCAAATATTATGGTTTTACTGCTCTTTGGATGTAAACCAGTTTTGCATCTAAATTTGCAGTTTTACTTCAATGTGCATTTTTCTTCCTGACAGTCTGTAGAAATCTCTTTTGAACCAGCTTTGTCATCTTGCTGGGTCCCTCATTAGAGAGCTGAATAAAATTTTGACATGTGCTTACCTATCTATCTACATGAAAATTAGGTTTCTAATATTTTGAGAATTATCCTTTGGCAGAAGGATATCCAAGCGAAGACAGGATTCATTTCTTTTTCAGACTCCTGGTTAAATACTGTCATAACATTCTCTGCCTTAGTCAGGGCATATTTGGTTACAAACAACAGAAACCAATTCAGATTAGCTCAGATGAAAAGGGATTTATTGGAAACCACACAGGAAGTCTTATGGGACTTCTCAGGAAGTGTAGCTAGGCCTCAAAGGGAGTGGAACACTGCTGAGTGGTCTTTTCATCTTTGTCTCCAAGTGGTCTGTGGAGCTGGATATTCTCTAGATATGAGCGCTACTGTCTGGCTTCTCTTTGTAGACTGGTTTGCTTGTTTTCATATTGGCGTGAATGTGGCTTAAGATGGACCCAAATGACCTTGTGGCCACAGAACATGGTAGTGTTCATGGTTGTCTGAGGTGAAGAAATAAATCAGCTTTCTCTGGGTCACATGATCACCTGGCCAGAGTGGGGAAATCACATGATTAACATCCTATTTATCAAAAACTGTATCAGAGCAGACAATCTAAAGTACCAGAGGGAAAGAAGGCAAATTTGTCTCTGATGTTCTACCCTATAATAAGACTGTGTAGAGATGAAGAGAAGGAAGATATTAAGGCAGTGTTCGTCCGAGGGTTCCCTCCCTTGGATGTGAGAATGGTCTTGGGACCGATTTGGCTCAGCCCATCCCTAAAACCTAACAAATAGGAAAGCCTCATGGCTTCTTGAAATGAGCAGAGCAAAAGCTGAAGAAAGAGATGCTGATTTTCAACTAAAATGCTTTAAAGTGTAACGCAATTAAAACCTCATTTTAGGTACCAGACAATAAATCTGAGAAAATGTCACATCAGCTTGTGTATTCAGCCAAAACTTTTTAGCTAATGTATAAATATATCTTAATAACATATAAAACAATAAACCTTATATTTCTTTAGCTTGGCACAAGAGTTTATATTTTACTCATGAAAGTGTAAAGTGATATTCTTGACCAGTGAATGTGAATGTTTAGTTTGTTTAGGTCTTTTAAACTTTCTATCAATAACTCTTATTTTTAATTTAAATCTATATTGGTACATTGTATTTACACACATGATCACACTCAGCATTGAGAAATTGTGCCACTGTATGACACAACTTAATTCTCATTTTTCCCACTCCCCTACCCACCCTACAATCTCCGCCCCCCCATATGCATAACTTTCTTTCTCTTTCTTTACCATCACATTTTTTCTTTTCCCTCATTACACCTCATTTCCCTTTGAATATTTTCTATTTCACAATACCTATCATACATTTTAGAACTCATTTATATCTTCAGTTTCTCCTACCAGAGAAAAGATATGATATTTACATATCTGTGACCTATTTATTTCACTTGTGAGTCTGTCCTTAAGGAATGTACATTTGAGTGTAAATGACTCAAACTTATCATTCTTTATGGCAGACTAATACTCTATTTTATTTGAAAAAAAAACACATCTTCTTTAATCCAATCTAGAGTTTATTGACATTTGGGTTGTTTCCAAGATTTGGCTATCCAAAACTGATCTGCTATAAACATGGGTACACATATGCTACTGTGATATGAATCTTGTAATTCTTTTTCTGTTTGTTTGCTTTTTTGAGACAGGGTCTCACTTTTGTAGTTCAGGCTGGCCTTGAGCTCAGCCTTGAACTCACAGCAATCTTCCTGCCTCTGCCTCCTGAGTGCTGGATTACAGGTGTGAGCCACCACGCCCTGCATTGTGGTCTGTGGTTCTAATTGCTGGTGGCGTGAGTCTCCATGTCTGGCATTGCTGTATGTGGTTACCGGAGATTGAACCCGGGTCCTTGCACTTGCAAGGCAGGCACTAGAACCACTGAGCTGAATTCCCAGCCCTGAATTTTGTAATTCTTTCATGTATATTTCTAGCAGGGGAATAGCAGGGTCAAAGAGGACCTCTAATCCTAGATTTCTGAGGAATCTCGACACTGATCTCCACAGTGGTTGCACGAGTCTACATTCCCACCAACAGTGGAGAAGAGTTTCTTTTTCTCTGCAGCCTGACCAACATTTGTTGCTGGCTAATCTTGAAATAGCAGTCATTCCTTGTGGAGCGAGATAAAATCTCGGTGTTGTTTTCATCTGCATCTCTTGAATGACCAATAATGTTGAACATTTCTTCATACGCTTCTAAGCTGCTTTTCTTCTTTCTCTGAGAAGTGTCCGTTCATTTAAAATGACCATTTTGAACTGGGCCTTTAAATTTGGAGGGGCTGATTTTTTAAATCTCTTTATATATTCTAGATAGTGACCCTTTGTCTGAGAAATAGCTGGTGAAGATTTTTTATTCTGTATTGTTGGTTGTCTTTTCACTCTTCCAGTGGTTTCTTTTGCTGTGCAGAAGTCTTCTGTCATTAATTCTTTATACATATTTTTATTAAATGTAAAGATTTTGAGTAATCTTATTATAATGGTAAGCACTATTTAAAACAAAATTCGTTTTCTCATTATATGATTGCTGATATTTGGAAATAGAACTCAGTTTTTCATATTGACCAGGGTATGTTTACCTAAGAATCTTGCTAAACTGACTTTGTTTCATAATTTATAGGTCAATTCTTTTGTATTTTTTCTATGTATGCAATTAGGTCATCAAAACTATTTATTTCTTCTCCAGTTGTTCTAACTTTTACTTCCTTTTCTGGTCTCTACTGCCTGGTTCCTGGCATGTTAATGTATAAAAGAGATGTCTTCAGTATCTGTGCTAATTCTCCTCCTGGGGAAGGGAGCACTTTCAGTATTTTACCATTAAATATCTTCTCAGTCAGTGCCTGTTAGGATACAGAAATTGTACCAGTTATTTTTAGAGTTATTTTTAGTAATTTGTTTATTTTAAAAATGTTTGTTAGTGTCTTTTAATTTTACAAAATATTTGGTTTCAATGTGGCATTCTCACATAGGTATGTGACATTTTCATAATAGTCACCTCCACTATCCTTCCCTAAACACTGTCCCTTATACTTATTCCTTTCCTCTTGTTTTAACAGAATGAATTTAAAGAATTTTCAGTTACATTTTGGAGAAGAGAAAGGCAAGAGACACTTGGTATCACAAGAGGTACCAACTACAGGAAGTAACTAGCACCCCACGACTGGGAAAACTCATATTCATAAAATTTACAGGCTTAGAAAAGGGTCTGTCTGGGTTCAGGGCAGAAAACCCTTGGGACTGCTCGCAAGCTGACTAGTGCTGCTACCCGGGAACCTTGAGGAGGCCCTTAGAGCTGAGATGCAGACTTGTGAGGAAGGGTAACTCCAGGGCTGTCCTTGGTCTCTTTGGTGGGGCCGGGAGTGCACAGATGTTAATGCAAGAAAAGCCACAGAGTAGAGCCAACATCTGCTATGAGAAACAAATGTCCCTGCCAAGATGAAGAGTCTCTGATGCATTAGTACCGACAGGAACAGGGAGTGAAAAGGAGGGACAGGGACCCTTCCTGCTCCAGCCCCACAGCCTCGCTTTCTGACCTGTCCGTATAACTTCACTTGAAGCTTGCTGGCAAAACAGAAATGTGATTTGCAGTCTCAATTCCCATCATAAAGTGAAGAAGGATGGATCTGGATGTTAAAAAACATGAACACTTAGGGCGCTTGCTGTAGGCTTTTCGTATATAAATTTATTAGATGAATGCACTTTGTCAACAAAGTCATTGTATCAAGCAGACTCACTTATGCTTAGTTGTTGGGTTTTTATAGTGAATAGCATTTAATTTTATTAAGTGTTTTACTGTATCTGTTGAAATTGATATAGCTTTTTAAAATTTTGCTAGTGTGTTAAGTTATAAGGACTGATTTAGAATGTTCAATCAATCTTCCACTCTTAAAATAAATGCAACTCGATTGGGTTGTATGATACAGTTTACTTATACTGGATTCGATTTATTAATATTGTGCTTTTTTCATGTGACCAATGATTTTGTTTCTAAACCATCCCATGAAGTTTGGTATCTTGATTATTCTGAGCTTATAACACAGTTGGAACATGTATACTATTTATTATGATCTAGATATGCATGCATACAATGAATACATTCTAAAAGATATTTAGAAAAATTGGAGAAGCCATCCGGGCTGGTATTTTTCAGTGGGAAGACTTTCATTGTGATTTTTTATTTTTCAAATTCTTTAATGAGTATGAAGAATAAAATTTGCTCAGTAAGAAAAGTCACATGGACAGAATTTTGGGCCCACTTACCTCTAGTTTCCTTTTTTCTAGGACCTTAGGATTTCAGATATTATCATATTTGTCATCTCAAACTTCAGTTTTTATTTCTGTGGTCTCATGAGTCTACCAAGTCACTCATCATTTTTGGCTTCCTGAACTACATTGTTTATAAATTCATGGAGAAGTTTAGGGTCATGAAAGTGCCCCTTTCTTCTCCCTGGGTCTTGGCCTAGCAATTTTTGGCGCACCTGACTGATTACTGATATCTATCAGCAGCAGCTGTTCTATGCAGCTGCTTGTAATGTCCTGTTCAGAATTTATAATTGCTCTCTTAGCAGGAGAGTTGATCTGATGAAGGATACTCTAACATAGTTGAAGTGGAAGTTGTCTCTAATCCATTTTTAAAAGGTTAAAAGTTTTATTTATATAACTGAAGGTTCAAATTAATGATGAGAGACACATTTTTGATGTAGGTCTCTAGGCATGCCAATTTCCCCTGTAAGAACACAGTGTGTACAACAGGGTTCCTTTTGTTTTGTTGGGGGATGCAATGAGTACACAGTTTTATGCCACTTAGAAGATAGCAGAGATGACTTTTCATCAAGAGACCTTTTCCTAAATTGCTTTGGGGAATACAAATGCCTTGTGCGATTTTAACAGGTGCTCTGTAGTTTAAAAAAAGTATTTTTTTTGGTTAAATTACTTTGGGAATTGATTCTTTACTTCATGTTCACAATGTCTCTGAGCTCTGTGTATTTATATGCTGTGTAAGTCTCCAAGAGGGAAATATAATGTGCAGAATTTCCTAAATTTATTTGATTAAAGAACCCTTTGAGGAGTGACTTATGGGAAAACTATTATTCTTCACACTTTAGGATGGAAAACATTAGTTTAAAAGGAAAGAAGGTTAAATTGAAATTGAGATAGACTCTGGCCATTGATTGGTTGTGTGATGTATTATAAGACACTGTGTTTCTGATCCTTCATTTTCTCATTTGTAAAATTAAGAGGCTGCACTTGAGATGTCAAAGGTCCAAGTGGTTCTCTTTCCTGCTATTAGTAAGGACATCGTCTGAACCACAATATTTTCCCCAGTTTCTACTCTCACTGGTGCCTTCTTTATTTTTAGGGGTAATTGGATTATCCAGACACAATTTTTGTTGCTGAGACAAAATACCTGACATCCAATTTACAGGAGGAAAGGTTTAGTGTAGTTCAAAGTTTGTAGAAGTTTCATTGTATGGTTGGCTGGTTCCCAGGCAGGGTGACATGGCAGAGGAGAATAGGTCATGGTAGGCAGAAGGTGGAAGCACTGAGGCAGCAATCAGTGAAGTAACAAAACAGCAAGTGACAGCAGCAGCCCTCTGTCTGTCCCTTATATTCTATCCACGTTATCTATCCTTAGGATAAGTAGCACTAAAACTCAGGATGGGGCACTCTTGACCCTGGCATCACACCACGAGTCAATCCTGGTGTCACACATTGCATCCCAACATCACACACTCTAGATCTAGCCACCTCCGAAAAGTCACACCTATGAGACTACATGAGCCCTGACAACTACCTTTAAATTTAAGTAAAATGTTACTGTGAAGAGATAATGTCGACCCTCCCAACCTTCTGAGATATATCACACAGTGACTATAAAAGCACAGAGTGGTATTATTTTCTGATTAGGAGCACTGTAGGGTTTATGTTATTTGTGGAGAGTTGCTGATCCTGGTCAAATTAGTCTTTGTTTTTCTATGGCCTCACAGGGAATAAAGAGTAGGACAGGACTCAGGATATATGTAGTGTGGGGAATTAACAACAGTATGTGTTTTTATAGGGCCGGAATATGCTAGCGCTTCGTGGTTTTCTTTCTCACTACTGACTGAAGAGGAAATTAGTTATTTCAAACTAATCAGGATAAAAAGACCTCTCAGAAATTTTAGTCAAGAATTGTAGTAGGAAATTAATCAACTAAGTATTCTTAAGAAGGTTAAAAAAAAAGCAACAAACTGAACCCTAAAAAAGTAGAAGGAAAAATGAGGATAATGGGAGAAACTGAAAATGTAATAAAGGAGAGGAAAAAAATTAAAGCTTTTTTTTTTTTAAAATGGAAAGATGAAAAATTTATGAGAAAGAGAGAAAAACAGAGAAAGAGAAAGGGGAAACAAATTAACAGAGGAAATGTTAACAAATTGATAAAATATAAATATAAAAGATATGGCCAGAGATATTGCAACTATTTAAAAGAAAATAAAAACTTTTGAATGACAACACTAATATATTAAAGATTTAACGTAAGATTGATAAGTCTCAGGAACTATAACACACCAGAATTGATTCAAAAGGAAATGGATGATCAGAACCAATCTTTACCTATAAAGATATTCAGTAATATGAAAATATTAGCACAAAAAATAATTCAGATTCACTTTTTCTAGTAAGTGCTCTTCAAATTCAAAGAACAAATAATTTCAATATTTTAAAAATCCTTCCAGAATATGTGTCTAGAATAATCTTAGTACCAAAACTTCACACATGGATAACACAGAATGCACTTAAAGTCCACAGTCATTCATGTTCATAAATATAAACCTTCTACCCAAAATATTAGTAAGCTGAATTTGGCAGTTCATGCAAATCAAAGATAAAAGGTTAATTTAACAATAGAATATCAATCAATATCGTTCCCAACATTAATAAGTTAAAGAGGAAAACTATAAAATTATTTCAACTATTATAGAAAAGCTTTTTGCTAAAATTTCAAAATGTGTTTACAATATATGTTCAGTAACTAGATGTAGGAAGAAACTATATTAACCTCACAAAATCTATTCTAACAATAAGCATAAAAATTGAGAAATATTGAAAACATCTCTAGTATCAGGAATAAGACTAGAGTGCTTAACACTTCCAATGGAGAATAGACACTCAGTGATTTTGAGAGCAAAGTAATAGTGATTCCAACTAGTACTAGTTTAAGGGGGAAAAAATATGATTAGAAAAGAATAATGCCAAGAGGGAGCAATAATAGGATATCAAGTTGTTTGTGTGGAAAATTCAAAGATGTCTACAAAATTTTTTAGGATTAACAAGTTTAGCTAGTTGTCTGAAAAAGTAACCAACCAAAAGAAGAATCAGGACAACTGAATTTATGTATAGCATAATACATTTTAAATAAGAAATAAAAAACCAAAACAGCATCCAGAAATAACCAATACATTTAAAAATTATACAAGATTCCTATATAAAGACATTGAAAGACAATTAAAAGATCTTAAAATACATTCAGACCCAGAGACATACTAGCTTGGGTGTGTGGCTTGTCTTGGCAATGATAGGTGACAGAATCGCCCAAAATCCCCACTTCATGCATTAAGGGAGCCAAAAAGCCTTGAAGGTTGCCTGAAAAGGCTGAACTTTCTACCTAGGAGAGAGCTAGACAGTGCAGACTCATTTACTTTGAGGGCAAGCCTCTGCCTCTCCTTTGTGTTGTGTTTCAGCCTCTGAGCTACTCAAATTCCAGGACCTCACAGAAAATTAAGTAGCTTCTGGGCTTTAAATCTAGCTGGAATTGAAGTGATTCTCTTTTTCTTGTTCTTTTTTTTTTTTTTTAAATAGAAAAAGTGATGCTTCTTGGACAATAGGAAATGATTTTGCAAGATGCACAGTATGGTAAAAGGAAGCAGCTTAACTTTATGGTTTGTTGTAAGGAGGCTGAATTATTCACAGCAAGCTTCAGAACTAGAAGGTTTAGTCTTTACCTCCAATTACTGCCAGATTATGGTTCATCTGACTCCAGGTGCTTTGCATCAAGTTATCCAATGAAAAGAAATCATGCTGCAGGAATGAAAAAGGGGCTTGCTCAACTACCAATTTAGGCCATTGTCAAGGTGAACACAAACCTGGTTAAGGCGGGCGTAGAAGTCCCTTTGTATTCTCTTCCTATGTCGAAGTTACAAGTGTGTTATTATTACCATTGAAAATCATTGGGAAAAAAGCCAAGAGCCCGAAGCCCATTCAGCTTAATCATCTCAGCACCTTTAATCACACAGCTGTCAGCCTTAGCGTAGTCAGCCTTAGCCTTAGTCAGCACAGGTGGCAAATGGCATTTCAACAATCTTGCTATCAGGTCTTTCCTTTCCCAGCCCCTGGGGCTCGCTTTCTCCTGTAGCTCAAGTAATGTGACCTCTTTCAGCGGGGTCAGGCCCATCGTGATTTCTAGGAAAAGGATTCCAGATATGTCTACTATGCTTCCTACACCCTACCTTTGGTAGACATCACTCACATGATGTCACCATTGTTGTTTCTGATAAGTTCAGGTAGGTGTGGCCTCTGAAGTCTCTGAACTCAGGGCTTCATGCAGCTCTATCAACAGTTTAGAGCTGACATGTTGGATTAATCCAATGTAGGAAGAGTGTCAGGAAAGTCAGCCTAGAATGCATGTCACTCCCACATGAAGTCATCCACACAGCTCTGTCACTGACTTTGCTCTTTTATAACTAGGCGCTTCTTGTCTCATCCGTCTACCCAGCCACATCTGTCATTCCATGTATCTCTTCACCAACTTATCCACTACCCAGCTATCCACTTTCCCTTCATGTTCTCTGTAGAGACTGCTGTCAAAAACAAGTACACTTCCCATCAGTCCATGCAGCCCTCACCTTTCACATGCAAAGATGACACGGCCGATCGTCTCCTGTGTTTACACAGGAGTTCTACAAAGGCCAGGGCACAGGGGCAGAGTGACCATGATACTCACAACTCGAAAGCTCCAAGAGCTGTCACTTTCCAAACGCATTTCAAGGTACGGCCTCCAGCTTTATGCTCAGGTTCTTATGTTTTTGTAAAAGTATTTTTTGGTTTGTTTGTGCACTTTTGAGGATAGAATCTAGCACCTCCACACTGAGTCACATAGCTAGACCTTTTTTAGTTTTTAATTTTGAGATAGGATCTCATTAAATTGCCCAAGCAGAGGCTTGAACTTGCAATCCTTCTGCCTCAGCCTCCCAAGAAGCTGGGATTACAGACGTGCATTACCATACTTAGCTTGCAAAATGATATTTTAGCTACAATCACTTAAGTGCTGCATTTCCCCTTTGAGTTTCTTTTAGGCCAGACAACTTTATCATGGTTGTGAATCTTTGGGGGCCCTTGCCAAGGGGATGTAAAGCTGAAGAAACAATCAGTTTGATTTAGTGGGATATGTTTACGTGATTTGCAGTCTTGCGCGGAGAGCCAAGTTTCTGGTTCTCCAGTGTGGATAACTTTCTAGAATCCTCCTCTACTTACGCTTCAACTTTGGGTCAGTGAAATGACTCAAAGATGCAGGCCCACAGGACTCACCATAGCCTACATGTGTTCTTTGGTAGTGAAAGATAGGTGTGACTGACCTGGGAAAATCATAATTAGAACAGTAGGTGCCCACCCACAGTCTCAGTCAAGATGGATGTTCTCTGCCAGAAATACAGTTCAAAATGTAGAATGTACCCTGGTAACAGTCCTTGAGTTCTGGGATTATGATCATTATCTCATAAGAGAATTTATCTGAATATCTCCATTTGTAGGACACAGACTCGTGGCAGTGCTTCAAACAAAAGATTTCTTCAAATAGCCAAGTTGCCTGTTTTGTGTCTGAATAGTAGACTGTGTTTTTGTGAATCTAATGTATCTTGTCATGTTGAGGTCTCCTGGTTCCAGATGAAACAGTACATAAGAAACAGTCTCAAGGTACAAGAGTTTCAATAAACAAAATGTGAATCCATATTCATCTTGGAATCATTGTATAGTGTAATAGAAACATTGCAAAATTATGTAGTTCATTAAAACACAGCAGCCATCTTACAGTACATTTTCTTCAGTGAATGTACATCACCAATTCTAGCAGTACTTTAAATTAACTGAAATTCCCTGAAATCCTACACCTTACTACAAAGCAACTAGGCAAAACTTTTCCCACACTTAACAATGACACTAAAAATTTATGTAAAACCGTCACAAGTTGGGAAGTAAAAAGTAACTTTTCTAATCTATTAATAATGTGAGACCACATTTTTCTAGCATAAAATTTAATTTTCTGTTTTGTTTCTAGAAAAGATAATACCACTGTTATTATATGAAGAGTCAATCAGAGATAGGAAGCCTGAACAGGCAGGAAGAAAGTATAACAGAAATATGCTGGGAAGTTATTTAATAAAAATATCATATTTCTGGATTTTGTGATTCTTATAGTCAACTTTGTTATACTTGTAGTGTTTTATGATTTCTTCTTTTATTCTAAGTATTCACTCTATGTCTCGTTTTATAGTCCTATTTCATATTCTTTTTTTTAAAAAGAAGAGCTTCATCCCAAATTTTAGGCTCCTTATGACCAGGATCACTTGATGGTAATTGTAATTATGATTGACATTTATTGAAAGCCAACTTCAGGCAACATGGCAGACCTCACAAGTATCCTTCATAAATAATATCATCAGCTAGCTTTTTCTGCCTTCTGGGAGTTTCTGACCTGGTGATCCAGACTGGCCTTTGGTTTGCTGTGATTGGCAATACTTGCTGATAGTTCTATTCCTTTGTTTAAGAGGTTGGCTTATATTTTGGGCCATAGGAGCCTTTTTTTTTCAGTACTTGGGCTCTTGTAGTTCCAGTGTAGGTGTGGAACCACTTAAGTTAAATCCCTGGGCCTTAGGAACCCCATTTCTGATTGTGAGTTTGTTGAAGTTGTGCTTATGCACGCTTTCCAGGGGAAGCTTTTCCTAAGCCAGTAGAATTTCCTATACCTAAAAGCTGGGTCGCCAATTTCATTTCATTGATTCTCTGACTAGTATGAGTGGGGATGGAAGCAATAAATATTTCTGCCCATTTGTCTGGGGCGTTACTCCATAACTTATTCTTTTATGGGACCTAATCTAATAGAGCATTCTCTCTGATGTTTCCACTATGCTAAAGAGAACCTACCAGTCCCCTGGCTAGGATTTCTGTTTGGGGATAATTTTTATTTGCCTATGGGATGTTGCCATGATATTACCCTCAAGTGCTTTGGTTTGCTACAGAACTGTCTTTCATGTAAATGTCAAAATCAAATTTTCCATCAACCAACTAATGTTCATCCTACATTAGAAAATTAGCACAGCATGCTGCATTTCTCATTTCTATTTTTATCTTCATGCCTAAGTTGATCATCGACTGTCTTATTTTTCACTTATTGAGTTGATTCACAGCTCTCCTTTTCCAAAAGGGATTAGAGTTAGATTTCTGAACTCAGTTGGGAATTTTGGCTACATTAAAAGGGAATTTATGAACCAGGCAAGATCATAAATTGCATTTGGTTTTTATTTTGTTTCCAAAGATAATTTGAGAAGGTGGCACCAGCCTTAATAAGGTCAGTTACATAAGCAGATTAGTTTGAGAACAGAATGTCAACATTGATAAAAACTGCTAATTTGATTATTTTAAAAGGTGTTTTTCTGTGACATATACTTTTTAAATAAAAACTCTTCTATGACTGTTTTTGAAGTTTACACACAAGTCTGTCAAATGATTCATTCACTAATTTCCTCAATAAACATTTATTGAGGCACTGGATGAAAAGCTTCTGACCACTTCTCAGAGCCTAAGCAGTTCTGCAGACTGAGAGTTAGTATCAAGCTGGAAGCCGTAGATCAACCCCCCCCCCCCCAAAAAAAATAGAAACCCTGTGGCTGGGCAGGTGATGTATGCCTGCAATCCCAGCACCCAGGAGGCTAATGCAGGAAGATTGAGGAAAGTTTGAGACTCACCTGAAGTACATAATGAGACCCTATCTCAATAACAACAACAGCAGCCACAGTAATAAAAGAAGAAGAGGAAGAAGGAGAAGAAGAAGCAGAGGAAGAGGAGGAGGAGAGAAAATGAAACCCTGACTCTGGAGTTCTTGCCCAGAGATGGAAAGGCAGTAGAGGACGCTGATCCACGCTTTTTGGAAAAGATGGCTCAGTAATCCCAAGATGATTCTCTTGAGGACCAGAAAATATTGATCCCATTTAATAAAGAAAGAGGTCCTTTGGTTGCTGCTGCAGTGGGTAATGGACCATAGGGCTGAGTCAGAAAAACAGTAAGACAATAAAAATTGTGTGGAGCAAATAGCATAGCCTGGTGATATAAAAGTCTATTTTCCTACCTCTATATAGATGGGCCAAATTATTAGTACTAATGCAACTACAATTCTAGACTATCCGAAAATGTTCTGGAGATTTTACCAATTAATCTAATTGTGTGGTAAATCAATAATTTTTTATTGATTTTTAAATGAAGTAGCTGCTATGCATGAAGCTTTTCAAGTGCTCTGCTACTGTGCTTTCCAAATGATATATTTCATTGTTGATGTACTTATCCAGCTCCTTACACCGATCTTCATGAAGTCATAGATATTTGTCCATCTCTGAGTTCCCAAGACACCTGAGACCTGAGACCTAGCAAAAGCTTCATACATAGTAGATACTTCATAAAAATCAATCAATAAAAAAATATTGATTTACCATATAATCAGATTAATTAGTAAAATCTCCAGAACATTTTTGGATAGTCTAGAATTGTAGTTGCATTGGTACTAATAATTTGGGCCATCATGTAGAGGTAGGAAAATGTATCAAGTAAATCCACGATGATGAAGGTCAGAGGCTGGGACTCAAGAGTCCTTCTACTTCTGCCTGGAGGAAGCCAGACTGTGGTATACACTCCAGTGAAGTCTGTTTCCTCACTGAAGCCTGTACTTGGCTTTCTGGTTCTTTGCAATTAATTACAGTGGTCCTTACAACCTCACCCATCTCTACTCTAAATTCTATATTTAGCACTTGATACTAATCTGTGTGATTACCTATGTGGGTAATACTGACCAGGTTTTATGGCAGGAGAAATACTTGTAAATGATAAAGCCTTGTTTTCTTTGAGATAAAAAAGGGATGGGAGAGAAAATGACTACGGTGTCTGCTGAAGGAGAAAGGAAATAAACATTTTGAGATAAACACGGACATTTTCAGCCCAAACTGTGATCTATTGAGGACATTTATATCTGAAAGGCAGGCTGGAGAGTGCACTGAGAAGCAAGTGTTCACACTGCAACACTAACTCCTTTAAGGGAAATATTCCTCCTTTTAAAGGAAAGAGAATTGCAACTAAATCCCATCCTTACAATGTGCTAAAAACCATATGGACAAAGTGTACAATTTATGAGTGAAATTATCTTTCAATAACTCCTCACGCTGGCATGACTACCTTCGTCAGTGAAAGGGGAGAAGTGAACAGCCACTTTGTCAGGATATTTTTCCTCGTGGAGTGGGTCTTCTGTTTAAGTGGGGATTTGCTCTGATCTTTCTATGAGGGAAGAATGGAGAGATAATGTTACTGTGTAGAACTCATTCAGGCACAGCCCCAGGATTCTCTGTCCTTAATCTGATAAGACAAAGTACAGAGATATATTTTGAGTTTTGTTGTTGCTGCTGCTGTTGTTTTTCTAGCTTGGTTCAAGTTATTTGCTTTCGGTGCTGTCTATATTAATGAAACAGATGCCCTGTAATTCTTGTCGGGGAACAAAGTAACAATATACAAAATAAGTCAGCCAGACACAAAGGAGGCAGCCTAAATGTCCATCAACAGATGAATGACAACCAAAATGTCCATCAACTGGAGCCTGGATAAAGGAGATGTGGTTCTTTTATAGAATGGATTATTACTCTGCATAAAAATAATAAGATTGAGTCATTTGTACTCAAGTGGATGGGCCTTAAGGACATCCTCATAAGTGAAATAAATAGGTCACAGATGTGTAAATATTGTATCTTTTCTCTGGTATGAGAAAATGAAGATGTAAATGACTTCTAGAATATACAGTAGATGTTGTGAAATAAAAAATACTTAAAAGACGTAAATGAGTTCTAGAATTGTATGTTATATATTGTGAAATAGAAAATGTTCAAAGTAAAATAGGGTGAAGGGGAAAAAATAATGAGATTATAACAAAAAAGAAAGGAAACAAATTTTATGTATATAGGGGGTGGTAGGATGGGTAGGACAACGGGAAAAAATGAGAGTTAGGTTGTGTCTTATACTGGTACAAATCCCCATTATGGAGTATAATCATGATGCGTATATGTAATGTACCAATAAAGATTAAAAAATATTTAAAACAGGGGGTTGTAGGTTGGGTAGGGGAATGGGAAAAATGAGATTTAAGTTGTGTCATATACGGGTACAAATCCTCAATGTTGAATGTAATCATGATGTGTATATATAAGGTACCAAAAAAGATTTGAACTAAAAAAATAGATGAATGGATAAAGAAAATAAAGTATTTACATACATAATGGAATACTGCCATAAGGATAAACTCAAGTCATTTATAGGAAAATAGAGACATCTTGAGACCACAGTGTGACAATAAATCAGATGTACAAGCTTGAATATCATATGGCTTCTTTAAATGTGAAATCCAAAATATAAAGAAAGAGCAAAAATAAAAGATAGATAATAGGAAATATAAAGATAGATCCTTTGCAAATGGGAAGGGGACAGAGGGATGGAGAAAGGGTAGCAGAAAAGAATTTAAAAAAATTGAAGTGTGTTATGTACATGTACTAATGCCTCATAAGAAATGTGATCATTATGTACTGCAAGCATGTACTAATAAAAAATAAAGATCGAAAAAAGATTAAATTCAGTACGTGAAAAAACCCTCAATTACTTGATAATGAAATGGAATAAAGATAAATAGACCTAACTGGTTTGAATTACAAGGCTTTGTATATCACAGTGAAGATGTGTACCCATGTTCATAGCAGCTCAGTTTGTGGTAGCTAAATCTTGGAAACGGCCCAAATGACCATCAACAGGGGACTGGGTAAAGAAGATGTGATTTTTCTATAAAATGGAATATTACTCTGCCATAAAGAATGATAAATTTGGTCATTTATACACTCAAATAGACATACCTTGAGGACATACTCATAAGTGAAATAGGACACAGGTCTGTAAATACCATATCTTTCGTCTCGTATGAGGAACTGAAGGTGTAAATGAGTTCTAAAATGTATGATAGGTATTGTGAGACAGGAAGAAAATGTTCAAAAAGAAAAGGGGAGGTGGGGGTAAGTACAGAAGGAAAAGAAAAAAAATTTCATGGTTAAAAGAACAGAAAGAAATAGTTTCTGTAAACTTCATCTGGTGCCTGGAGTTTCTATGTGACTTATTTCTTTAGGGGAATTTGAGATGTTTCCAAACAAATGATGACACTCAGATTGATTAGTGTGTGCTGGTGGCAGAAGCCACCGTACGCTGGTTTGCATGCCACCTTGCCCAGGTACGAACCACAAACATGGAGTGTATTCAAGAAGTTCACAGGGAGAGCCAAACTGGGCAGACATCCATGAAGATCACGGTGGGATGGTTCTTTCATACAATAATGTTGTAACTGAGAACACCAGAACCTTGGCATTTTTTTTTGGATATTAGGCATCAAACCAAGTCCCTCCTGCATACTTGATGAGAACTCTACTGCTGAGCTCCTTCCCATGTCCTGTTTATACTGTATGGAAGACTGAAAGTGATGCTAAAATTACTATTTCAACTTGGAATCCACATGAATTATTAGTGAGTACTTGTATTTCATTTTATAGTGTACATGTTAATACTGGACAACTTGATTTAGAGGAGCCGGGTTCCAAATGCTCCACAGCCACATGTGGTTATCTTACAGAGAGCCACATGTGCTTATCTTACAGATGTAGAAAGTAAACTAGGTGGGGTGGGGGAGAGGAAGCGCTGCAGTGGAGAAGGGGAAGTAGAAAGATGTTGGAAAGAGATTGGGGAGGATAGCTGAGGAGGAGGAGAGGCATCAAGGATGCGCTTTGTGAGGCTTCTAGGACTCCTGGGTCCAATGGCTGAAGCTGTGCTCTCAAGCAGGTTTACCTCAGGCTGGGCCAGGTGGATGCTCAGGGCCTCAGTGGAGGTGAGTTTCCTTTAGGTAGAAGATCTGAAGTTCTTTCATTGCATTTGAAGTTGATTAACCCAACATAAAGCCTCTTAGCTCAATGAATCCAAAGAATTAACAGGATGTCTGTGTTCATCATTCTCTTGGTTTTAGAATAAATTACCATATTTTGGAAGAACATACGTAAATTACCATTGTGTAGTGTGGGTATCCCTGGCTGAACTATGACTCTCCAACTCTGTATTCAGTGCCAGGAGATCATAGTGAGCACTGTGAGAAAGAGGTGGACACTCCTCCTTGGCATCACCTTTGTCCAAATGTCACCTGTCTGGATTCTATAACCTCTTGAGTGAACTTCAGCTCAACTGGAAAACATCTTCCTAGAGAAGTTAATTATGACATTTGTTTACCTTATTGGGGGTTGTGCAGAAGGCCCACAGCAAAGTCATTTCCTTCTTTAGCACCTGAATGTTCATATGCTCCTGCTTTCTTGGCAGGGTGAGAAATTTACAGCAGTGGCAGCCTCAGTCACCAAGCTCTGTTTCTCTCCCATAATGCAAATTAAAACTGTGAAATCCTGGGAGTATGTCTTTCCTTTCCTGTCACATCCCTCTAGATATTGTCTTAGGGACTTGCAGACTGAGAGCCAGGCTATGACAGATGCCTGAATCTTCCCAGAATCGATTTCATCTTTATTACCGTGAGATGAACTCCCCAGGAGACATCATCCTGTTAGGCCTGAATGTAACCCAGGACCCTAACTCGCACCTAACTCATTTCTGTCCTGCTTTGCTTCACTCTGGCTTCTTTGCCCAAATTCCAGGGCTTTGTTCAACATGTTATTTCAGGTCAAAAATAATACCTACATCTTCATGTGTGGTAATGGTTCTGCCTTGAAACTCACCCAGGAATTCTGAGTATTTAAGGTGGATTGTTCTTTCTGGAATCTAAGTTTCTGTAATCACTGGGCAGAGATGCTGCAGTCTGTTACGTGTGGTTTTTCTATTTGTTTGCGTGGTGGATGCTCTTCCTCCAGCTGTGAGCACCTGGTCTCTACCTGCTCCTGAACAGAGGACTCTCAGGGCGTGGGTCGGGAGGAGGCTGCAGGGGGTTCTGGCACCTGACAATGCTTCTTCCTAATCTCTGAATACCTGTCACTGAGTGTCTTTTTTCTTCCTGTTATGTCTATCTACCTTTAAAAGACCAAAGTAGATTTTCTTTTCCCCTTTTGATCAGCCTATCTTCTTTTATTTGTGTCTTTCTCTCTCTTCCTTGTCTAGATCAACACAGGAAGACATTTGGATAGCTATTCTAGTTCTTCTCTGAATTTCTTCTCTGAATACTGCTTCCAAAGGCACTATTTCAGGTTCCTCAAATGCCCGCGCATATTTTGAGTGTGTAACAATTTCACTGAGTTTGTTGGAGGGGCTTTTGTTTTGTTTCTTTTGTGTCTAAACCCAAGGAGACGGAATGTTCGTTATGAAAGGAGGGCTCCCATTCCTTCAGATGTATTCCTTCAAGAAACGTCTTTTCTTCCGTCCTTTCAGAGTGTCACAGTTGCACTATCATTGTCAGGGACCCTGAAATGTAAAGTGAGGGCTACATGTATGTGTTTAGCACATGCATAATGAACTTGAGGCTTAGTGGTTGGGGTCATATGAATCTATGGATTAGTCACCTATGTCCACATTTCCCCTTCTTGCCCCAGAATACAGTTCTAAACAACATGGAAAGGATCAGAATATTGATGGGTGATACCTATGGTGGCATAAGACATGCTTTAGTGCTCTGCAGCCGGAGGAGCCCAACTAGCTGCCTTTGTAATTTGAAGACCTGGCCTACAGAAATGTCTAAGTAACAGCCCAAGTAGAAAACCATTATTCTATATCCGGTGTCTAAAAAGCTTGTATACTGCAGCTTTGTAAATTTTAGGAATTAGCTTTGACTGGTTCTATTTTCCCTAAAATCAAATTCTTGTAGCAGGAATGCTCCTGGAGACTTAGACACCACCCTGAGGGCTTGAGCAAGGTCAAATCATAACAACGTTGGAGTCGTCGTTATTATTGTAGACAGAATGCTAAGATGAAGTCCCCAAATTCCTGCCCTCTGGTATACAAATCCTGTGTAATCTTTTCCCATAAAATATGAAACAGGCCTGTGATAGGTTAGATTTTTACAATTCAAATTGTAGCCTTACAATTTGAATTAACCAAAAGGAAAATTATTGGATTGATTTGACTTAATAAGAGGAAAGCCTTAAAAACAAGAGGTTCTCCTGCTAGTTTTGCCAGGGTTCTGCCTCGGAGGAGGCAGCCTCTAGGAGCAAGGAACCAGATACAACCACATGAGCTTAGCAGGGCACCCAAGCCTGTGATGAGATGATAGACTTAGCCAACACTGTGGATGTGGCTCAGTGAGGTCCTGCGCAGGGGCTCCAGCTGGTCTATGCTGAAACCCCTGCCCCAAGGAAAAGTGAGATGATAAACTCTTGTTGTTTTAGATTTCTAAGGTTGTGTTAATTTTTTATGCAGCTATAGAAATCTATTCCACATTCATAAATCAGTTCCTTAGCTACAATAAAGGCTACTGCTAATCTATAATTTGAAAAACTTGAATGTCTTGTACTTATTTGAGCAAAACAAAAACAAAACAAAACAAAACAGAGCCCTTGCCATGTGAATATTTATTTCCCCTTCAGATTCATATGCTGAAATCCTCATCCCCATGTGATGATATTATGAGGAGACACTTTTGGGAAGTCTTTAGGAATGAGGATCAAATTTAGTGGTCTTAGAAAGAGGCCCCAGAAAGCTAGGTTACCTCATCTGCCATGAACTAGAGAACAAGCCCTTAACAGACTCCAAATCTGCCGACACTTGATCTAAACTTTCCAGCCTCCAGAACCTTAGGAAATAAATTTCTGTTATTTATAAGCCACATACTCTACAGTATTTTATCATAGCAGCCCGAATGGACTAAGACAAAAGCCCAAAGCTTCCAACCTTGCATCAGAACTATTCAGCTTCAATCATTATCACGAATTATTTTCTCTCCAAGTAGCAATTCTTGTCGATACAAGTAGCAATCTTCCTCAATAGATCACCTGGCCCCTCATGCCATCCTGCCTGGGTTTGAGACATAGCTCCTACGTTCAGGCTGTGCAGCCTCATGGAGTTACTGAACCCTTTGCTGCCACTGTTTGCTCATCTGTAAAAGGGCAAGATAATAATAGCATGTTCCTCAGAGAAATGGGGAACTCAAGCGATTTAATGCAAGGAAAGGTCTTAGAATTTTGGTTGGAACATAGCATATTATGTTAACTCATATTTTTATGGTTTGTTAGTCTTGTAACAAGTTGGAGTTTTAGAGTTTCAATGTAGAACATCCTCTTTTACCTTTCAAATTTGAGGTCTTTTGAAAAATAAGACACAGGAAACAAAGATGGAGATAAAGCACATGTGGCTTACCTGAACACGTAATCTGTGTGTAATGTGAGTGATTTAGAAATATGTGAGTGGAAGAGAAAAGAGGATGTAGCTTCATGGCTTTGCTTTCTCATCAGACTGGGGGCAGGAAAAAGAGATGATTGAGAAAAGGACTTTGGGCATTGTGACATTTTGTCTTTTTCTACAAAAGGACTTATAATGACTTGTCAGTGCTGTCAGAGAGCCAAGGCAACATAATTTTTCCCCACTGAATTGATTCACTATTTATTAAGCTAAAACAATTCAGTTGAAAAGCATCAACTTAGTGACCCTTAAAAGCAGCCTGAAATTGTTGAGTTGTGTATTCATCATATTTCCATTACTGAGACAGAACATCTGAGATAAATCAACTGAAAAGGAGGAAAGGTTTATTGTGTCTCAGTATCAGAGTTTCAGTGTGTGGTCAGTTGGCCAGTGACTTCTGGGTCTGTGATGAGGGAGTAATTCATGGTGGGAGGACATGTTGGAACACAGCAACTGCCTCATGACAGCTATGAAGAGAGAGGAAGATAGACAAGAGACTGAGATTTCCGTTGAACGTATCTTCTTCAGAGCAAGGTCTCAGTGACCTAACTGCCTCCCATTATGCCCTACCTCATAAGGATTTTGTCACCTCTCAATATCACCACAGGCTTTTAACACATGGTTTCATTGGGGATATATTTCAAGCCCAAAGTGTAGTAGATAAAAAACCTAAGTTAGGTAGAAAACACAGTGTTCATTTTTCTCTACCTTTAAATTTAAAATAAACATCTAGAAATCTTCTAGGCACATTTTTAATAAAGGAACTCAGCTTTATATTTTTGTTGTCATCAATGAACATCAACATTCTTTGAAAGCAATTACTAAACCTGCTAGCTATCCTAGACATTATATCCTAGGAGTACCCAGGACAAGAGAGAATGCAGGCAATTGTTTTTCCTCAGAACTTGAACTCTCAGAGCCTCAAGTAAATGCTTTATATCTAAAGAGAAGCCCACGGACCAGCAACACTGGTTAAAAATACAGAAAACAAGAGTCTAATCCTTGGCTACAAATCAGAATTTGCACTTTTAAGGGACCAGCAGGTGATCAAATGCATATTAACGTTCCAGCAGTGTCAAAGTGGATTAACCTTTATACTTTTGCACTCCAAGAATACTCTTTTGAAGATCTAAATCTCAATGCTCTTTGCCTAAAATCTTGTACTGATATTCATCCACTCAATGAGTTAAATTTACCTTTCACAATTTTTGAGGACACAAGGCACAGACAGTAAATCTAATTTCATTAGAGGAGTTGCTAGCAGACAGGAAAGTAGGATGGCTTACCTGTTAGATAATTTTATAGGATGGATCATATTTTGTATCATTTTTGACTATGAGAGGCATCAGAAAAGCCCACTTCAGCCTAACCTTTCATCTTCAAGAACTGATGATTTTATTTAAAAAATTTTTTTATTAGTATATGTTTTCAGTACATAATGATTGTATTTATCCTGAAGAGTTGGTAAAGTCCATAATACATCTTCATTCTTTTTACTTCTCCTTTCCTTTCCCTTCTTTCCTCCATCTCTAGATTCCCTTATAAAAGATTTGGCTGCTTGATTCCTATTATACATTCTTTATTTTGCTCTTTAAATTATTTATAATTTATGTTTCTCATATAAGCGAAATCATAGATATTTAAGCCTCCATGTCTGATTTATTTCACTTCATATCATAGTCTCAAGGTATGTCTATTTTCCTACAAACGACTCAAGATTATCTGTCTTTATGGTAGATTAGTACTCCATTGTGTTTATTTATTTTTTAATTGATTTATTGGTACATTTTATATACACAGCATGATCACAACCAGTATTGAGAATTTGTGCATGACTTTTCATTTTTCCATTATAATTCTACAACCCCTGCCCCTATATACATAAATTTTGTTTCTTTTTTTCTTTTAAGGTTTTTTTGAGACAGGGTCTCGCTTTGTGGTTCAGGCTGGCCCTGAGCTCAGCCTCAAACTCACATCCTGGCAATCCTCCTGCCTCTGCCTCCCAAGTGCTGGGATTACAGGCGTGAGCCACCACGCCCGGCACTGGTATGTGGTACTGGTTGCTGCTGGGGTGGGTCTCCACGCCCAGTATTGTTATGTGGTTACCGGGGATTGAACCCGGGTCCTTGCGCTTGCAAGACAGGCGCTGGAACCACTGAGCTAACTCCCCGGCCCTTGTTTCTTTTTTTTTAACCATCAAATTTTTTCTTTCCTTTCTTTACTTACCCCTACCCCCTTTTCCCTTTGAATATTTTCTATTTCACAATATCTATCATACATTTTAGAACTCATTTACATCCTCAGTTTTTCATACCACAGAAAAGATATGGTATTTACACATCTGTGACCTATTTATTTCACTTATGAATATAAAGTACATCTATGTGAGTTTAAATACCTCAAGTTTATCTTTATCCAGTCATCTACTGATGGACATACATGCTACTTTTAAAACTTAGCTACTGTGGGGCTTGGGATTTAGCTCAGTGGTTCGAGTGTCTGCCTTGCAAGCTCAAGGGCCCAGGTTTGATCATTGTAAACCACATACAACAATGTCAGGCATGGTGACACACGCCTACCAGCAATCAGTACTTCATACCACAGTGCTGAGTGTATTGGCTCATGCCTGTAATCCCAGCACTTGAGAGGATTGTTGAGTTCGAGGCTGAGTTCAGGACCAGCTTGAACTACAAAGTGAGACCCTGTCTCAAAAACCTGAAAAAAAGAAAGAAAAGAAAAGATTGAGTTATTGTGGATTGTGCTGCTACAAACATGGGTATGCATATAATGCTATAATGTGATGTTTTTAGCTCTTTTGGGAAGATACATAGGAGGAGAACAGCAATATCTATTAGAATTTCTGTTTTCAATTTTTTCAGGGATGTCTTTACTGATTTCCATGGTGTTTATACTAAAATACTAATGTTTTCAAAAGGAACAAACCATGTGCACCTATGACTCTGCCTTTTTCTGTAATGGCGGCCTTACATGGTTGAGGTCTGTGTGGGTCAGGAAAATGTAAGTGGATAGGATCAGCAAATCTACACTTACCAAAAAGAGGAGAAATTCTGCCCAGTGTGCTTCTGCATGCTGTGTCAGGCAGTGGAAGCTGGAATTTGTGCAGAACGTGCGGAGCCTCACTGGGCAGCAAAGAACACAAGGGCTCAGTGCTTGGCAGTATCTAAGGTTACTGAGTACTCACTGTTTTACACACTGTAACACTAAGAGCATTACTGCTATTATTTCATTTGATTTCCTCAGTAGCTGTTGAGGTAGGTATTAAAATATTACAGTTGACAAAGGACAGTTGTGTGAGTTACAGTTAAGTAACTGACACATGTTCTACAGATAATAGGACATGGAACAAGGATTTAAATCCAGATCTGTTGTAAAGTGAGTGTTCTCCACCATTACGCTACGTCGTCTATCCATCACGCGGTGGGTCAGTTACCTTCCTTCCTTCAGCCTTTTCATTGAACTTGTAATCTTGGGACATGAATCTCAGGAAACCGTTGGCTGCCCTTTCCAAGTATGCCTCCAGAATGCATTTTCTTGCAAATGATAACGAGGAAATGGCATCAATGAACAAGAATGAATGGATGGATTGGGAGTTTCTGATAGAGGGGGGGAATTCTGAAATGATGGATTGTCTCTATAAATCAGCAGATGTGCCATGGCACTTGGTGACAGACTGTAGCCAAAATGAGTGCACTGGCTTCGCTGAGCTTGAGTGGAAGCCAAACTCCCCACTACTGAATTAGTGAACTTGCAAGGAGGGCAGAAATATAAAAATCAAGCAAAACAAAAATCAGCCTCAGTGCTTTAGTGGAAGCAGAAGTGAGGTCATGTGTCCGTTTCTGGGTATTTCAGAGGTTATCATCGCGTGCGAATGGATTTCTAATGACTGGACAGGCAGAGGGATGATTGCATTCCTGCGTGGACCATAAAGTATGCTCGCCCTTTTGTCAAGGAATAAATGATGCAAGGCAGAATCATTTTTGGGCAGTCCTATATCCACTAGTTAAGCTAAAAGCAAAGCACAGAAGGAAGGCTCCAAAAGTTGTAAATGATAATAGTTTAAGCCAAAAAGGGAAAAGTAAAGTGAGTTGTTATAAGCTTTACTTTATTCTCCTGTTACTGATACAGATATGTCTATGGGTCTTTTGAATTTTTTTGCTTTTTATACAAATTTAAACCATGCAAATTTGAAAATATGTAATATAAAAATACTGTCAGTAAGGCCAGTCCCTAGGTACAAAACTTGAACTAACATGAAATTCTTTGGATCTATCAAGGCAGGAAATAGATGGTGCACTTAAGTAGGAAGAAGGGATTATTTACAGCGATATGAGCAGGATATAGGAAAACTTCTGGGAATAGAGCATGTGTTTCTTTCAGGCTAAAAAGATGAAGGGAGTGAGAACTTACTGAACCCCTGGACCCGCTGCTGTGTGGACTGAAAGGAGATGGGGCCTTTGGTAGAAAGATGCAGCTTCCTTAGAGCAAGCTTGCAGAGTCAGCCTTCGGACAGGATTAAGGACTTTGACCACTCTCTCCAGTCTATCTGATTTCTTATAAGCACTGCCCACAGGTGGGACTTGCGTGGAAACCAGAAGGTAGGGATCCTGCTGGTGTAGTCATTATAAGTTGACTTCCTAGGGCCTCAGAGCAGAGAAGGCTGTGGGTGGCCAAATAGAAAAGATTCAGTCTTACCCAAAGTAAACCAAAAACAAAGCCAAACATCACATAATTTCAGAGTTAAGCAGGATGTATGGAAAATGATGTTTATGTTATCACCCCATAGCAATGGCATTTTAACTAGCGAACAGCATCCAAACTATTTCAGGAATGCTCTTTTGTTTTCTGCAGTGCTAGGGATCCAGCCCAGGGCCTCACACAGGCTAAGCAAGTGCTGTACCACTGAGCTACAGCCCCAGCTCTTCAGGATTTCTCTTGAGTTGTGTGAATTTGGAATTAAGAAATACTTTCAGGAAACATGCCTTCCAGTATTGTTTAATCTCCCCAATTTTCTTTTCGCAAAGTATCACTTTGGTTTGGAGTCTTGCAGTAGATTAATTTGTTCAAAAATTAATTACCAGGCTATAGAAAGTAATTTGGTTTACCTCCTCTCATGTAGCTTCTGTGTTCTTGCAATACTCCACAATTAGAATTTTCTAAATCCAACTCTTTTTATTTTGAGATATCTGAAGAGCTGCGCAGTCTTCTTTGTCCTAGAATTGACTGGCTCTCCAGGAAATGAATTGAGACAGAATTAAACCACCGTGTTTCCCCTCCTGTGATGACTGGAAACTCTGGCTGCTGGACTTGAAGCTCCTTCATGGCAGGGTATGTTTGCATCCCAGAATGTATTCCCCAGCTAGATGCCTGGTGCTTAGAACATTCAATAGATATTTCTTGAATGAATGAATACAAATTTTAAATTTATGCATGGACCTATAACTGAATCAACTTCTAACCATATTTTCTCCATATGTTTTATGAAAAGATGTCAGGATCACAAGAATATAACATTGTGAAGGGTAACTGGTCTTTCCCTTCCTTGGAATACTGAGATCCTACAGACTGGGAGTTAGTATCCAAGCCTAGGACTTGAGTGATCATACAGTCATTTTGAGGTTCCCTAGAGTCAGTCGTTGTCGCTCGTTCCCAACGAAGACCCAGATAAAATCATTCTTCTTTTCAAATTCCCTGTGCATGTAGAAAGCCTGGACTCTCAACCAAACCAGAGGTAAGAATTGGTAACAGTGGGAGGTTTATTCTGTTTAGTCATCTCTTTTATTTACAGTACAAGTGTGTATCTTTATCACCCTCAAAGTTCAGCCTCAAATTGGCTGAAGCCTTTCTAGGATCCAACCTGCATTGCTTGTCACAAAAGAGGAATATGGGGAAAAGGGATGGAGAGAAATGAGAAACCTCTGGGCAATGAATGATACTGTGCTTTGTTTGGAAAGCCTGCTGCAGCCTCTTTCTCTCTGTGTCTCTCTCTGTCTCTGTCTCTGTTTCTGTCTCTTCTGGAGATTAAATCTAGGGCTTTTGTACTACATTCCCAGCCCTTTTATTTTATTTTTTATTTTGGGACAGGGTCTCACTAAGTTACTAAATTGCCCAGGTTGGCATTGAACTTGTGACCCTTCTGTTTCAGCCTCCAACAGTGATGAGCATCCAAGCGTGTGACACGATGTTTGGCTTGGCATCTCTTGTTGATAGCGTAACTTGGGATATTTTTAATTTAGGAGATAAAATTAAGGTAGCCATTAAGAAGATAATTCTTGCACTTGGTTTCCCTTAAGAGGTAAGGGAAAGAATTTTTTCCTCTCTTGTTTTGGTCCTGACTTCTTTACTTGGACGTCGCTGTGTGGTGATGTCATCGCTGGCCTTGCGGGTGGAGGGGGAACAGCTTCTTCAGCAGCCCCTGCTGATTCATCCCGGTGACTCATCTGCTCAGGTCCCTGGCTGGGAGGGAGTGATGTCATGGTACATCCTCCTGCTCTCAGCGTCCTGTTTAATTCTCTGTGTGAGAACTCACGAGCTTCCAAGGGCCAGGTGTCCCAGGTGGGGAGCCCTGGGCTCCTCATCACTGCAGGGCTGACTCCTTTATCTGCTCACACGAAGCCACTTATAGACTGAGAGCTAGAAGGGGCCTGAGCCAAGCCACCCAAGCAGAGGAGTGTGCAGGAGCCCAGTTTCTCAGCCCCGCTCGGCCCCTCTGCCTGGGGTCACTTCTTTTACACTATCCATTTTATGGGGATGCTCTTAATTCAACTGTTAGATACACTATGGTTGTGTTTCTTCACAATTTAATTCCAGACAAGACTAGTCCTAGGTTTTAACTATTTTTTTCTCTTTTCTTCTCTTCTCCTGCCCCAACCCCGTGCCTAACTTAACAGTTCCCAGCTGTGTATCTCTTGGCTGTGTTTCTACCCCCAGCCTTCTCTGTAATATGCAGCTGGATCCCTCCCAGGCCCCAGATGTGCTATTTATTTATGATGGAGCATCTGGGCTTTGACACTATCCTGTCACGGCGATGTGGTGAATTTGTGAAAAGAGCTGACTGGCAGCCAGTTGGCAGGTGAGTGGAGAGGCGACTCCAAGGAGAAGGCGACAGTTTGAAGGAGCACATGCAAAGGCAGCAGGGACCCAGGTGAAGTCGGAAGCTCGCTCTCTCACACGCTGTGGCCCGTGTGTCTAGATGAGCAGACACACCGGAAGATGAGGGCCAGGACCCTTTACTAGCAGGATGGTGCTGCTGCAGAAACTGAGGCAGTCATTACCTCCCCAAGGGGACCACAAGTGAGGTTCCGGTGAGAGCAAGGGTTCTATCCTTCACCAAGGAGGCTGTGAGCCCTAAGGTTGGAGCCCAGGGGGTGGGGTAAATCTTGGTTCTGGTGCCCACTTCCTACTTGTTCGTTTATGACCCCAGGTGTCACATTTTATCTGGGCTCTAGTTTTTCTTTTCTATGAAGTAGGAAACCTAGAGTAGTGTGTGAGGTTGCAAGCTTTAAAAAAAAACATTAAGTAAATCTTAATCAAAAGCCTTCTGTGTACAAGAGTGTATGCAGTACTATCATGACAAGAAATAGTTGTGGCCATGTTTTATTAAACAGCCTACCTGGTAGTCATTTCAGCTCACACCCTGGTCCCAGAGACTGGAGGGAGGTTTTTAGGGGCCTGAGAAGTGTGTCTTTCAACCAACCTCACTTCGAAAGTCAGGAAAACCAGCCACATGGCCCTTTTGGAGTCACAGGGCATAAACTTCTCCTTTTGAGCCCCTCTCTTGTTCCTCCCTGGGCCTGGCTGTCCTTTGGACTTTTGATTCTTCCTGTTCTTAATAATCAGGAAAGCTGGGCTAATGATTTAGCTCAGTGGTTTCAGCGCCTGACTTGCAAGCACAAAGGTCTGGGTTTGATCCTTGGTAACCACATACAACAAAGCCAGGCTTGGTGACTCATAGCCACCAGCAATCAGAACCACATACCACAGTGCCAGGCATGCTGGCTCATGTCTGTAATCCCAGTGCTCAGAAGGCAGAGGCAGGAGGATTGTTGATCAGAAAAGCTGACTAATAGAGTTTTTCATAGCAGACATTCTTCATTTTTATATGTAAAGGAATATTCTTTATCTATTTTGAGTGTGCTTACTGCAAGCTCCATTTCTTATCATAGCCCTAGCTTCTGGGTATGTCAAACCCCAGCAAAGAGGACAAGGGTGTATATGGACATGTGTCCCTCTGTGGTAATTTCTGAGACATTTTCATAGAACACCACAGGTTCCTTGGAAGACAGTTTGAGAAACACTAGACCAGCTATAGTCACTACTTATAATCTTCGAGTTTTAGGTACTGTCCTCAGAGAAGAGTGATTTTTCTGCATTAGAATACTAAAAGCCTTGGAACTTGAATATACTCACTTTCATTTGGTTTGAGGGCTAATCAAGGGGCCAATTTAGATTCCTAGTAGTTGGGAGAAATTGCCCTCACAGAACAGTCATAACTCCCAGTAGCACATAACTGTCCTCAGGTGGTACAACATATATTGGTGGAGTGTTAGTCATATTGACACTGGTTGATGGAAACTTTCAGGACTTCAGAATACCCTTCTATTCAACTGGGTTTTAATACACAAACCCTTGAGTCTATATGGCCTGGTGGGGTGTGTCTTACCACTAAGGAAAGTTCTAATTATCTTGATTCTCTATGATAATTATAGTGATAATAGTTTATTACTTATCTCTTACTTCCAGTGATCACAGTAGTCAAGAGCTACAGTGGGCTGTATTGCTGTTTCCAAGTGCCTGCTGCCCTGAGTGGCAAAAGCATGATCCTTCCCAGCCACATGCAAGTCATACTTGACCATGGACTTGTTTTGTGTAAGGAGATGTGAGCAGAGGTGCTGGCTAATGAGATGCGATCACTTCAAAATGAATGCTCTAACAGTCAGTGTAAAGTTGCACCATCTTGTTCTTTCTCTTCTGACAACAAGAGAAGCATCAGAGAAACATCTGGACAAATGTCCCGGGAGGAGTTTCTTCTTCAACTTAGGTCCCAGAATGATTATGGAACCGAGATGCAAGAGCCCAAGACAGATGTGTACTAGGATGGAATGTGAGTAAGAAATACACGTCTGTTTGTGTAAACCTCAACCTATTTGGGTTATTTCTTATTCATTAGGAGCAAGGTAAGCTTAGGTTTGAAGTTCAGCTATGTAAACTCAGAGAAATGTCCTAACTTCTCTGACTCTCAGCTTTCTCATTTGTGACATGTGGATAGTAACAACACTTCCTTGGATCATTGAGACACATATGAAAATGCTAGTAAATTGTTTAGCCTTGTATCTGGCACTTACAAAATACTCAGTGAACATTGCTTTTTTTTTTTTTTTTTTTTTTTAGGTTTTTTGAGACAGGGTCTCGCTTTGTGGTTCAGGCTGGCCCTCAGCTCAGCCTCCAACTCACATCACAATCCTCCTGCCTCTGCCTCCCGAGTGCTGGGATTACAGGCGTGAGCCACCACACCCGGCACTGTGGTATGTGGTACTGGTTGCTGCTGGGCATGAGTCTCCACACCCAGTATTGTTATGTGGTTACCGGGGAATCGAACCCGGGCCCTTGCGCTTGCAAGACAGGCGCCGGAAC
>PVIR01008161.1:0-57843 GCA_004026965.1 Petromus typicus
TAAGTCATAGGTGGCTTAACTCTCCAGCCTTATTATAAAGTCCATAAGATCAAGAGCACACTGGGGAGAGACTTCACTGCTCTGAATCTCAGTCTTCCTGCCTCTAAAATGGGGCTAATAAAAATCTATACCTCAGAGCATTCTTGAGAATAAAAATCCACAGAGGTAGCTCTTAATAAACACCAGCAGTGAAGGGGCATGATGCATCAGCTATCTACAGCTGCATAACAAACCAACCCAACACTCCAACAATGCGGTATTGTCTCCCAGTCCAGTTGACTCAGGATTTCAATTCTGGCCAGAGTCCCTTACATCTGAAGTGGCCACTGTAAGTGATTGCTTGCCACCCCTAGCTGTTGCTGCTGTTGACGTGAATGTCCTTGCCCTGTGGTATCTGGCTTTCCTGGGGCTGATGTGCAAGAACGGCGGTAGTGGCAGGCAGTTGTAGGAGCTGGACTCAGAGGTCACACACCGCATGGTCACCTGCAGTATTCCGGCACCCACCCAGGCCAGCGCTGGTTTACAGGAGGCAGTGGAAGAACAGAGCACAGGGGAACTGGGATGCTATGGGGTGGAAGCCAGGTATGTGTACTGGACTCCAGGCTCCTCACTACTGCCCTGTGTCGGCAAATGCATCTTCCTGAACACAACGGCTCAGCAAATCTTGCTGTGCACCAGTGGGTCCCTGGGTTCACTGGATACTACTGAAGGCACCCACAGCCCTGCTTCTGGCTCACAGCTCTTCCCACCCTGTGGGGAGGAGGAGAAATGTCCAAAGGCTTGGCAGCCCATAGGTGGCAAAGCGTAGAGAAAATTGCAGAGAAGGTGCTGGCCTGGGAGCCGGCAGCCTGGTGCAGGTTAGGCCTGGAATGTCGTCCCTTCTGGGAAGTCTTCTGTGCCCTGGCCCAGATGCCACCTTTCTTTCTTTTTAAGACAGGTCTTGCTTTGTAGTTCAAAAGGGCCCTGAACTCACTCTGTAGCCCAGGCTAGCCTCAAGTTCACAGCAACCCTCCTGCCTCTGCCTCGCAAGTGCTGGGATTATAGGCCTGAGCCACCCACCATGCCTGGCACTGTGATATGTGGTACCAGGAGTCTCACCTGGAACCTTGCTCTTGCCAGGCAGACATCGGAACCACTGAGCTAAATCCCTGGCTCCCAGCTGCTCCTTTCCTAATGGCTTCCGAGCCCTTGCCAATGCTGTGTGCTAGTGGCTGTCCTTGGTGCTGGGGACACAGCAGGAAGCGAGTCCTCGCCCTCCAGTCCCTCACACTGGATGGAGGAAGAGACCACCATGGACAGCAAAGAGGACCAAGGAGGCAGAGCAAGGGGCACAGACTCTGCCTGTCCAGGTGAGACTTCTCCAGGTCCCACCAGGCCAGGGCTGACAAGGCAGTGTCCCTAGGCAGCTCTGGGGATGAGCCTTCCTGTCAGAAGCTAGTGTACAGGACACAGGGAAAGACAGCTCAAGGTGTTTGCAGTGTGGCCAGAGGGCAGGGAGCCCAGGGAGGAGTGGTAGGGGATGGGACCAAGGGGACAGACAGCCAGCTGACAGGGAGCCTGGGGGCCATGGCAGGCATGTGGTCTGACTTCCAGTGTGGGCAAGAAGCCTTGGAGGGTTTTAAGTAACAGCGACAGGATGTGGGTCCCCAGGGCTTCCGGCCTATCATGTAGGAAGTGGGCTGCACAAGGCAAGGGTTCTGGTTTTTTTTCACTCATTTTCGGGGAAGGCTCCAGATGTGCCACCCTGGGAAGTCGGAAGGGAACAAGGGAAAAGAGGGCTGGGAAAAATTCACTTCTTTCCCAATGATTCCAGAAAATTTTTCAAGGCTGACTCTCATTGGCTCAGGATGAGTCACATGACAGATTGGGTGCACCAATCACTGGCCAGAAACCTGGAACGTGCTGATTGGCCATACCTGAGTCACATGCTCTATACCCAGTCAGCAAGGCCACGTCCTTTTTAGCTGTATTACCTGAGGCCAGAGAATCAGTTCTCCCTAGGAACAGCAATGTTTTGTCCCAAGAAAAAAGGAATCAGGAACTGAACAAAGCACAAACAACATCTGATCCACCACTGTGACCTTTAACAACGCACAACTTCCTGTGCTGTTCTCAGCACATGGTTCCACCTCACCATGAAAGGCTGGGACCTGGAAATCTCCCTGACCATCCTCTCCCCTGAGCAGCCTTGAATCTTCTTCCTGAGTGCTCCTGAAGCTCCTTTCCTTGCCAGCTGTACCTCCATCTCTGGATCATTAGCATCCCTCTAATCCCACTTCCCACTGCAGCAGGGTGTTTGCCCAAGTCCAAGTCGAGTCATCATCTGGGAGCCTCCCCTGGGATGTCCCCACCATGTCTGACTCACGTCTGCCTCTGTGCCACCCACATCTGTCCTTTCTCTCCACCTCTTGCAGACCGTTCCTTGCACTGGACCCCTTAGCCTTCTTGGTGTGGCCTTCCGCTCGGGTCCTTCAGGGCTAAACTGTCAGTGGCCCAAGGAAGGCTTGCCTAGAAGCCCCTCAGCCCCCAGCCCATTACTGGGTGTCTAAAGCCCTCAAGGGGGCTCCTGGCAATGCTGCCTGCTTGTGTGTCACCTGTGGAGGATGTTACCTTCGAAATGTTAACCTCCGGGATCATTGAGGAAATTGAGGTATAATTCAAAGCTGAGGTATAATTCAATATTGGTAAAATGCACAAATCTTCAGCATAGAACTCAATGGAGTTTTTTAAACCTTTGTACACTCCGGGTCACCAGCCCAAAGAGCAAAGTATAGGGCTTTTCTAGAATCCCCTGTAGTCACTGATTATCCTTCTTTTTCTTCCCATGTCGTATTTACTTCTAGACCCAAAGATTACTTTTGCTAGTTAACAGACTTACTGTGAATAGAATTGTATAAAAGTTACTTTTTTTGCCAAGGGTAGTAGTGCATTCAGTAGTGCACTCAGGAGGCAGAGGCAAGACGATTACCATGAGTTTGAGGCCAACCTAAACTACATAGTGAGAACTTGTCTCAAAGAAATAGTTATTTTTTTGTGTGTTTTTAATGATAAGAGTAATGATTTTGACCTTCCTTCATGTCTTTGCAGACAGAAATAGTGCCTCTACTTTTTTCATCAGTCGGTGAAACTGAAAATGTAATTAAAAACCTATCAACAAAGAAAAGCCCAGGTCCTGATGGATTCAAAGCTGAAGTCTACAAGAAATTTAAAGAAGGCCTAATGCCACTAATTTTCAGTATTAAAAGGGAAACAGTGCTCCCAAATTCATTCCTGGAAGCAAGCATTACCCTGATACTAAAGCCAGAGAAGGGTCCAACCAAAAAAGAAAACTACAGGCCAATCTCCTTAAAGAACATAAATGCAAAAATCTTCAGTGAAATTTAGCTCAAGCTAAATCAGCCAGGGATTTAGCTCAAGTGGTGGTGCTGTGCCTACCTTGGAAGCACAAAGGCCTGGTTTCAATCCTTGATACCACAAAAAAAAAAAAAAGAAGGATGAGATACCAGCAAATAATGCAGGAAATTATCCAGAACATTACACAACAGTGACCAAGTAGGATTCATCCCAGGAATAGTTAAACATACACAAGTCAAAAAAGCGATACACTACATTAACAGAAACAAGGACCAAAAACACATGATCATCTCAGTAGATGCAGAAAAAGCACTGGACAGAATCCAATACTCATTCATGATAAACAGCTCTACAGAAAATCGGGATGATCTTCATCTCAATCTGATAGAAGCCGTCAATGACAGACCAACAGCCAACATTATATTAAATAGACAAAATCCGAAAGCTTTCTTTCTAAAATCAGGAACACAACGAAGATGTCCAATGTGGTTCAGTTTTGCCACACTGTATAGAGAGGCCATCTTTCCCCCAGCTTGTTTTGGCTGCTCTGTCAAAGATCAGAGAGCTTAGTGTGCCTGGGGTTGTGTCTACTTCCTCTGTTCTGTCCAGGGCACCTCCCTACCTTTAGGCCCCATGGTCCCTGCTGGTAGGAACTCTCTGGTTTGCTCATTCATTTTCCTACAGCGGCTACTCGAGCCATTGTTAGGAGTCAGCCTGTTATGCTTTCTGTTCTATCTTTGGTGAGCATTTATTTCCACTTCTTTTGAAAACATATCAAAGACTGGGCTTGTGAATCGAGAGTGGGTCTCTGTTTATTAAGGTTGAAGAGTGCTTTTCCTGGCGTCTGTGACATTTCCACTCCTGCCAGCTACAGGTGGGCTTTCGGCCCTCTGTGACCCAGAAGTGTTTTCATTTCTGACTTTTTTGTTTGATTATTTTGAGACAAGGTCTCTCTGTGTATAGTCCAGGCTGGTCTTGAACTCACTATGTAGTCCAGGCTGGCCTCAGGGTCACAGCTATTCTCCTCCTTCGGCCTTCTGAGTGCTGGGATGGCAGGTGTGAGTCACCATGCCCAGCTTCACTCCTAATCATTTCTGTCACCGGGGAGTCTTGAACCCCCAAAGGGACCTTGTCTCATGGTCGCTGTCCTTTCAGAGAATGAGGGAAAGAGACTCCCGTCCCTTCCTAGCTTCACGTTTTGAGTGGCCCTGGGAGCAGGAGAGGCTCCATGTGTTAATGGCATGATCTCTGAGCACTGTGCCAGAGAGGGGCAGGGCTGCACCCACACCACCTGTCAGACCAGTAAGGGCAGGGCCAGGAGAAGACAGAGAAGTTACCAGGGAAGGTGGAGGGGAACCTGGCTCCCTCAGTACGGTTCTGGGGTTGGAGAGACCCCAGGACCCCAGACAAGTTAGCTGAAGCAGAATGTGGGGAGGACAGCCGCTTCTCTGAGTCTAGGCTGAGAACTGGCCATGTGCCCCATTTTTCTCCTTCCCCAACCGGGTTCACAGACCGAAATCTCGCTGTGGTCCTCATGCCATGGTCCCACACATCCCGCTGTATTGTGGTTGCTCTTTTACTTTCCTTGAGACTGGGCAAACTGAGCACAGAAATGTTATGGTTTAGACTTAAAATGTTGCCCCAAAGCCTCGTGTGCTCAGAGTGAGGACTGGATCATGAGGTGATGTGCTCATCAGTGATCTGTCCATTGACAAGTTCAAGGCTAAGTGTGCTGTGAGGAGGTGGGGCCAAGGGAGGTAGTCATGGGCTGTGGCCTGAAAGTTTGTATTCTGTAGTTGTTTGGAGACAGAATCTCTTATATGGTTTAGGATGGCCTTGAGTTTGCAGTGATCCTCCTGCCTCAGCCTCCAGATTGCGGGATTGTAGGCCAGCACCACCACACCTGACTTGAAAGGAGCGTTGTTTTCCTGGCTCCTCCCTGCTCTCTCAGAGCTGTTTCCTGCTGTGTGCTTCTGCTGCACTATTTCTGCCTTGGAGGCAGGAGACCATGAACTGAGCCCACTGGATCCTGAGCCACATGAGCCTCTACTTTCAAGTTCCAGATGTTGGGTGTTCTGTCCAAGGAATGAATGGTAACAAGACAAGAGGTGAGATCTGATTCTCCGGGGAACCCGTGACCTCCTGGCCCAGGGTGTGACACAGGGTAGGTGGTTGGGGAAGATGTGCTGAATATTGATTGTGGCTTCCGTGGCTGAATGTTCTCTGTGCTGGCACACGCCAGGCTGACCTGGGAAGCAGGACAGCGCATGCCCACTTTACAGGGGAGCACATGGCAAGATCCCTGGGCTATGTTCTGAGCACATCTTGAGTGTTCAATTCCCTGACCTTCGCCTGCCCAGAGAGGCAGAGGGCAGCTTTCCTCTCATCTCACCAGATGAGAAAGTGGTATCATTAGGAGAGCTCTGGCTGGGGCACCGCTGGGATTTGAAACCACTGCCCACATTTCCTTTCCAGCACAGGCCTGTGCTCCCTGCATGACCTGGGGCTCAGAGCTCCCTTCTGTCCCTTCCCCTCTCACTCGGAGCTCTTCACATCCTCCGTGCCTTCTCTGATGCCCAAGAGCCAGGGTGTTCCTCTCTGCCTCTCTTCATTCCTTTGTTCCATTTGAGTTTGTGGGTCCCCTTTCAAGGTGACATGATAGCTCAAAATTGCTAATAAAGCTACAGCCACCCCATCTGTATCCCAAGCAATAACAACAAAAAAAGGAGTGTGTGCTTTGGTTCTTCAAAGAGATTTCCCAGAAATTGCTATAACACATTCCCTCATAGGTCCTTGGTTAGAATTTAGTCATAGGACTCTACTTTGTTTGAAAGGAGCCTGGGAAATACAATCTATAACTTACTGGATGTGGAGAGAATGGTTATTAAAAAGCAAACTACAGTCTCTGTCATACTGCCATTTAGCACTTTATTTTAGACTATTTATTTATTTATTTGAGATGGCCTCACTACATCATAGAAGCTGGCCTCAAATTCATAATGACCCTCCTGCCTCAGCCTTCTGACGGGTGACATTACATGTTGGCCAATGAGATTGGCACCTTAACACTCTTGCATCATACTGGGGATGGCTCATTTAGGTGTCTTTCTCCTCCTCAAGATATTTTTCTGTGAAACACATGTATCTTGTTGCTGAGCATCAGGTTTCTGAGGACTGGATTTTCTGGGCTGTGGGAGGCACACGTTGGTATCTTTCAGAAGCGGATGTACCATCTACGAGCTCATCAACAACATACGGGAATTCTAATTGCTCTGCCTCCTCAGCAAACACTTAGAATGGATCTTTTTCATTGCAGCTGTTTTGCTGGGTGGCCTCACAGCAACTAGAATATGATCCAAGCAGACCCTCCACCTCTCCCTGTGGTGTCCCAGAGTCTAGTGCAAGGTGGGAACACCGATGACGTGGGATAAGTGACATGGGATAAGTTACGTCCGTCTGGGTGCCCTGTGGCCCTTCCCTTGGTTCTCTGCCCACCTCAAAGCTGCAATATTGTCCCACTGAAATAAATCCAAATGTACTTGGCTTCAGCTTCCCCACTTATAAAAAGGGTGTAAATGCTCTCAGAGGTCAACTCCAGTTTGGATATTCTATTGCATATCATAACAATTTTTAAAATACATTTCATTTAAAAAAAAGAAAGTCTGAGAGAGAGAGAGAGAGAGCGCGCTGTTTTCCACCCGTTCTGTACAAACCAGACGCGTCTTGCATGTAAACGGAGCCCATTATACAGACCATCTGCCATCTGCCTCCTTCCATTCTCTGCATGCTGTATGTGGGACTCAGGCTTCTGCCTCTGAGAAGTGACCCCAGTCCCCTCACACCACAGCAAGCCCTGGATAAAACTGCTTGAACAATGTCAGCCATCTGTCAGGTGTCCTCATGGAGCTCTCCAGTGAGCTGGCACTCAAGGGTCAAGACCACAAAGGATGAGGGACTCCAGAGGGCCCCTGACCTCTGTGGGTATTTTCCACGAGCTGCCATGAGCTGCCTGCTGGAGGAGGAGGCTGGGAACCCCAGAGAAGGGAGAGGGAAGAGGCAGGGGCATGAGCAGAGCTTTCTGCACCCCCAAGGGCTGCCGAGACATGAAGGATTCATGGTGGGGGCAGGGGATTGAGCTCAGTGGTTTCAGCATCTGCATGGAAAGTGCAAGGTCTCGAGTTTGATCCCTGGTACTGTATACCACAATACAGGGAGAGGTGGCTTACGCTTGTAGTCTCAGCACTTGCGAGGCAGAGGCAGGAGGATTGCTGTGAGTTTCAGGTTAGCCTGGGCTACCTAGTGAGTTCAGGGCCAGCCTGAACTACAAAGTGAGACCCTGTCTCAAAAAACTAAAAAGAGAGAGAGAGAGAGACAGAAAGAATTCATGCCAGGCACACTTCATCTTCCCTGACTGTTGACTGAACTCGGAAGAACTCCAGAAATAATGAAGCTAAGAATTTGATGTTATCAATATGGCAGTGATGGGAAGCCCAGAGACAGTGAGTGACCTGTGTCACACAGCAAACAGGTATGGGTGCCTCATGTAGCAGCATCTTTCCTGGTGTCTGTCACAGCTCCTCCCATCTATAACACCCTCATTTTCTCCAGTCTGGTGGAAGGGCGACAGACAGACAGACAGACAGAGACAAAGGAGACCAACAAGGAGACAGATCAATTTAATCTCAGTTCTGGTTCTGATCTTTTAATAAACGGGAGTGCTTTTCTAAAATGAAACTAAGTACAAATCCTTTTATAAAAATTATTGGTCATTTTGTTCTAACTATGAAAGTGAAATGAATTTATTTTTGAAAAAAAAAGTTAGAAAATACAGATGAGTAAAAATGAGCAAGAACCAAAAATGCCCACAAAACAGTCTCTTTCCCGTCAAGCTTTGATACAGAGACTTTATGTTTTTATACAGAGAAAGGTACAACTCTCTCTGGATGGGTCCCAACGTACCATGTGACCTGTCACACTGTAAATGAGTTCACACCGAATTTGGTATTCTCTCACCTGACCTTAATGTTGCTTCATGGTTGACTCCAGTAACACTCTGTACTATAATCTCTCAAGCTGGTGCCCTCCAGCTAAATACTCCAAATCTTAAACCATCTCTTGCTGTAGGGAACCAGGGAAGGGGACATAACTAGAACCTTTGCAGTATGTTCTAGTCTCCTGTGAGTCCAACAGTGCAAGGCAAAATAATGAATAAGTAGGCAGAAATGAGACTTAGAGAGGAAGCTGAGCTATTGTGTGGTACTCTGGGCAGCAAAATCAACTGACCTGAGCTTGCTATACCTTTTACTCAGTATGTTGGAAGCCAGCAATGTAACAGGCCCCCAGAAGGCAGAATGTTCATAATCCTAGCAGAATGAGGAATCATGTAGATGAAGGTCTCGGTGTAGTTCTGCCCTGCAGCACCACAGCACATGGGATCACTGCGGTCCTGGTTGTTCCTAGAGGTGAAGATAAAGACTCAAGTCCTCAGGTCTGCATTTGTTACAGCCAGTCTACAGGCAGGAGAGCTCAGCCCAGTTCATAGTCCCAATTATCCAATCAATTTTCTCAAATAGGATTGCTCTTGATATCTTACCACTGCATTTGGATGGATGTCTTTATGCATGACTTAGTGACATCCCTGGTCATTTTTTTTTCAGGAAACATTCTTAAAGTATGGAGTTCGACATTTTAAAGTTCTCAATATCTAGTTCCAAACTACCCTTGAGGCATGTTTTCTCATTGTGCACCCCAAAACTCTGTGCTTTAAGCGGGGACAAGCAGGCTGGTGTTATCATTCCATCTCGATACCTGACATTCTTGCTCACCTTGCTTTAAACATGCAGGACCTGGGGTGCAGCCCAGAGGCAGAGCATGCACCTGGCCTGTGCAAGGCCCTGGGTCTGTCCCTGGCATCACAGGTGCCACAGACAGGTGGACAGATGAACAGACAGCCTCACAGTATGTAGTCAGGCCAGATTTCCAGTTCAGAGGTCAGAATAATCACCCAAGGTCAGAACCTTTGAACTGAAGGCCAACTTGAAGGGGCTGATTTTGAGGAGTCTGAGTGGCCTGCTGGCTCTGTGGCATCCTTTGGTTTTAAAGTTCACACTTCCTCACTGAGTGGGAAACAAAACAAGAGAAGCGCCACCCTGCCACTTAGCAACAGCCATCTGATGTCCTGGGCTGTTCAGTCCCAGAGGAGGTGGCTGACTTGATCCAGGGTTGGGTGGGGCACTGATCAGGCACTCTGCCCAGCCCTGCCAGCCCCACACTGTGGAGCAGTCTGGGAATCCAACATAAGTGAGAGTCATTTCCTCCTCGTCTCCAGGGCTTTGTGACACCCGTGTCCTCTGAGCAAAGATACAGACAGCTCTTTATTAGTGGGGGACTGAACATTACCAGCACACTTTCAGAGGGGCTGTTTCACAGGGATGTGGGCTCTGTGGCTCATTAGCTGGAACACCTTGGCACGTCCCTTCTCCTTTCTGTGCCTTCCTCAGTTTCCCCATGCAAACAAGGAAGCACTTGTCCTGGATCTGGTGAGTACTGATTGCTGTTTTCTAGAGGAGGAAGGAAGGGAGGAGACTCAGTTAACAAGCACTTACCAGAGCCAAGCATTGGGCCAAGCACTTTGCACAGGGGAGTTTGTCTAACCCAAGAAGAAGCCTCTCAGGGAAAGGACGGTGGTGCCCGCACCTACCCAGCACCAGTGCCACCAATGCTGCTAAAAGCATGCTGGTTTCCTTTAGGGAATCATCCCTGACCTATCCCTAGTCCCAGTGGTTTGAGTGTCTGGCCTCATTCCCTGTTCAGGAGTGAGACACAGGCGTGGCCAATTAGAAAGGCCAGAATTGTTTCAAGTCTGGGCATGTGACCCTGGTCTGGCCAATGGCAGTCCACCTGAGATTTCTACTGGAAATACTGGGAACGATGTGATCTCTTTACCTATTGGCCACTCCTGCCATCCTGTGGAGAGATTCAGCCCACTGATAAAATGGACATGAGAGAAAACACTCAAGAGTCTGAGGACAGCAGATTCAGGGCAACTTTCTGAGTCTCTGGAATGGCTTGTCCTTAATCCAGATCTGCCTCCCAAACGTTGTGGCCCAGAACCCTGTTCTGGATGAAACCGGTTATTGTTATATTCATGTTACCTGCAGCCAAAGGAATCACCACAAAACCACGTGTGATGGTGCATGACCGTCATCCCAGCCCTCAGGAAGACTGAGGCATGAGCATCTCAAGTTCAAGCCCAGACTAAGCAACTTAAGAGACTTGGGGAGATTCTATCTCAAAATAAATGAAAAAGGAGTGGGAATGACACTCGGTTTCAAAGCCTGGCTTCCTGTCTGACTTTGAGTGGCAGGTCTCCCCAACTGCATGTAAGATGAGAACCGCAATGCTGGTCAGGTCCAAGCTGTTGATGGGGATTCTTTGGTTGTAGGTAGCATAAATCGACATGCTTTGGCCAAAAAGGCTTCCTGAGATGAACAAGTTAGGAAAGGGGCCTGTGCAGAACTCTCAGAACAGAACTGCTGTTGTTTTTCTCCTGTGACCATGTATTGTGAGTTGGTTTTACCTTACTGCCACCACCCCAGATGGCCATGGTTACTTCAAGATATGTCCGCTCCAAACGACAGCCCCTGCTCACTAGGGGTCTTCAAATAATGTCAGTACACTGTCTCTAAAATGATTTTTCTAATAAATGCTGGGTTCAGCAGGCCTAAATCTGGTCTGGGAAGTGAAACTTCACAGAGGAATCCCAAGGGCTCCAGCCTGCCCTGTGCTTCAGGAAGGAAAGCCCGATGAGGTTGAAGAGAAGCCAGCGTCCTAAGGATCTCCCCACCCCCGCTGTAAACCCCAGGGCCCTTGCAGGAAATGTCTTCCTATAGTTCCTAAACGGGTGTGACGTGGGCACTAACTCAGCTCAAAAGAGTACACAGTCCAGGAAAAAGTAAAGCATAGAGCCTTGGAGCATCACCAGGGAGTGAGTGGGAGGGTGTTGTAGATTGGGGTGAGCCCTGGATCCTGGGCTATGCTGGTCCGAAGTAGAGAGAGGATCCTGGCTTCTCCGACTGCAGCAGTCAGGGTCAGTGCCTGGCAGTGTGAAGCAGGTGCCAGCTGTCCTGGCTGCAGTCACGTTGTTTGGGACATAGCTAATGGCCCTCTGACCCGCCCTGCAGACAAGCTATCTAGCAGAGGCCATCGAGGCAGGTACTGAGCCCTTTGTATGGATGACATCAAGGAGCTTCCTGGCAGCAAGAAGGTTTGGATGTGGACTTGGGCCTCCCGAAGGCTCCTTGGCATGCCTTCTCGGGTCTCCTGTGTGTGACTGGCGCTGCCTGCTTGTCTCATCTGCATAGCTGGGGTAATGGTCCATCCCGTCATCCGGGGTGATATGAGGATTGTGCACGGCCGAGTTTGTATGAAGTCATTCCATAGATATGGACCCTGAAGACTGGAAAGAGCAGGCTCTCTACCAGCAGCAATCTGACCACTGTGTGACCCTCACCACCACTGTACGGGGCTGCCCCTAGATGCCCGTCCGGAGCCATCATGCCCTCCTCCTCTGAGCTGGGCGGCCTTCCTGAAGTGCTGGGGGCCAGCTGAAGCCTTAGAGGAGTTTCTCAGCTTGAGGAAGAACGAAGCACCACCTCCATCTCGGCTATGGAAGCAGCCAAGGATAATCCTACCTCCTGGGGTGCTTGGGGGCAGAGGTCTCCTCCCAGGGTCCTGTTGCACACGCCCCACTCCCACCCCAAGGTGGCACTGGGACACATCCGACATCGCATTTTGGAAATTCGAACTCGGACTGAGGGTGCAGATCTCTATTCACCAGGAGAGGCCAGGAAGAAGCAGGAGGGAGGCTGTAGGGCTCGAGGCCGGGGTCCGTGGTGCCCACAAGGCTCCAGTTCCGGCCCCTCGGTCCCTGCCGCTTCCAGCCCTATCAGTCTGCGCTGCTCTGCCAGCGTCTCGCCCTTTCCGTCCCGGCTCTGGTGCGCCCTGGCCCAATGCCAGCTCAGGGAGCCGGGTGCGGGGCACTGGGCTTGGTTCCCCCACAGTCCCTCCCGGCCCGGTTCCGCCCGCTCCAGCCCCGCCCCCGGCCCCGCCCCCTCCCCGCCCCCACGGCGAGCCGCGCACCCGGCGCCGCTCACCGAGCACCACGTACCGAGCACCGAGCACTGCACACCAAACTTTCCCCGGAGCCAGAGCGGGTGAGTCGGGCGTGGACCTGGGTATCGGGTGGACAGGACTGTGAGATCGCGCAGCTCCGGGGCGCAGGGGACCCCGCATCTGCGGCACGAGGGGCGCGCAGAGGCCCGCGACGCGGCAGCAGGCGGGGTTGGGGCGCGGACACCTGTAGCTCGAAGTCGGGGTCTCGCGCCCACCGACTCCCTCCCGGGTTCCCGCGGCCGCGTCCACAGGAAGAAACAGGCTGGGCCGCCGGGAGCGCCGGCGGGGCAGGAGCTGAGATGGCACCGCTCTGGGCGTCCGCACCCGGGGAGCCGCCGGCCGGGACAGGGGTGAAAGCGCCGCCCCCCAGCCGGACCGAACCGGCGAGCTGCTCGTCCCAGGTGGGAGCCCGGCCAGGACGCCGCCTTCCCCCGGGCTGACCCCGCCCCCGGACCCCATCCGCGTCCCCACCCCCTCACCCGTCCGGGGTTAGCCAGCCTGGAGCGAGGGTAAGGGTGCTCGGCTCAGGCCGGGTCGCGGTCCCCAGCCCAGGGTCCCCACCAGCCACCAGGCGGCCAGGGAGCTGGCTGAGTCCGGGCCACGAGATCCCAGCATCGCCGCCCCCAAGTGAAGCCTGGGGAACCAGTGCCTTCCGGGGGGCTGTGGGACAGAGGTGGGTTCCGAGAGAGGGGTCAGGGACTGGCTCCCTCCTGGCTGGGTTCCTGGAGGCTGAGGTGCGGAGAGGCCTGTGCACTGTCCCAGGTCCCACTGTGTTGGCCCAGGAAGGTGACAGTCTTTACCCCACACCTTTGCTCCTGAGGCGAGGAGCTCCCCGGGGTCGCCCAGCGGCCCGCCCAGCGTGGCAGACCTGGAATCTGAAACTGCCCAAATCTTGGATTAGCGCTGACGCTTAATTTAGATCTCTGGCCTGTGGCTGGTCTCCAGGAGATGGGTCCCAGGGGTCTTCTGCTGAGGGGGTCCATGCGCTGGGAGCCCCTGACACCCCACACAGGTGAGACTGCACACCAGCTGCGGGTGGGGGGTGCGGTAGGTACCGTTTCAGGTGTGGCCAAGTCCTGAAGATGAGACCACCTCCTGGCCCAGGGTTTTAGAGCTGGTGGAGGCTGTTTCTACCATCCAAGTGGTCCCCTACCTCAGAGAGGTCTGAGAGGCCCTTGCCGGTCAGGGGTGCCCAAAGAAATAGGCATTTGTGATCCCTAGTGTGCTCCTTCTCTCCATGAGCAAGGAGTGCCCAGCAGACCTGGTGGCTTTGGCAAAGCACGGATAGGTTCAATTCGAAGCTGTCACCTGAGCTCAGCGGCCTTGGGCACCTTGCTGTACCTCTGCTCCTGTTTCCCTGTGTGGCATGGGGCCTCACAGCACCTTGCTCACTGCACTGGTAAAGGATGTAAGCATGTTTGGGTGTGCATGGCACTGATGTGGTCTCCCTCCCAACCTACGAAGTGTGGTATGTCCAGTCAGCAGTCATGTGTCCCAGTGGCATAGTGAACTCACAGGGCTTAAACAGTCCAAGAGCAGACGTCTTGGAAAAGGCATTTGGCCTCCGCCAGGCCCCCAGGAGGGCTGGGCAGTGCCATGCTCGTCACCGATCTCCTTCGGGCTACATCAAAGACTTCTAGCTCTACCTTGGTTTGGAGGGGGCCGGATATGGGATGTTTTATGAATCTCGTAAGAATGTCAAGGAGGCCAGCGTGAAACTCGGGTTCACGGTCACAGGGGAAATAAGGCTTGTCGGCCCCCAGCCTGGATCTGAACCTTTTGGTCCTTTCTCCGGTGCTCCAGGGACCAGCGAGGGTGTCTTCCTGACTGTGGACTTGAAAGTGACAAGTCTGAGGTGCATTTTGCAAGATGTCCCTGGAGCTGTCCCAGCAGGGCTCTCCAGCCCACCTGCTACTCAGATCTGCCACTGGCTGGAGGGATTTGTCCACCTTTCAACCGAGGAAGACTTGCCTTGAGTTCTGAATCTTCTTTCCCCACACTTGTTCATCTGCAAAATGGCCATTCATCATAACCGTGTCTGCTGCTCAGAATGAAGGCAAGATGGACAGGCAGAGATAAGGAGGGGCCAGATCGCATAAATGGCAAAGAACTGCATGCGATTGTACATGTTCTCATTAGCATTCAGGCCAGGCATGAGCTGTAATTGCTCCTGATCCAAGATATTTTATCTGAAAGCGGTACCTGGCAGAGGATCGTTCAAGTCCTGGTCACCTGCTGCCCTTCCTCTCACAAAACCCAGGAGCATTTCTCAATCTCAGGATGTAATTAGAATAAAGCTCCTGTATCTTATTTATAAGTGACTCACTTCTGCCATTAATGGTGGCAGAGGACTCGGCGCACACTTCTTGGGAACAATGCCGCTGATGCGGGGGGAGGGGCGGGATGCTTCACACACCCCTGCCTGCCCCGCAGTCGGCCTCGGGTGTCACAGGGCCAGGGTGGAGGCTGGTAGTGCTGCAGCATCCCATGCAGGGTCCCTTCAAACTTGTTGCTTCCCAGAAAATGTGTGTTAGGAACCACACATGCCGGCACCGAAAGGGATGGGGAGAGGCTCCTCCAGGAGGAGTATAGACTCTGGCTTCCAGCACACCTGAGCTAGAATCTCAGTTCTTCCAGCTTGTTAGCGGAGGCCTGATTTTTGGCTGTCTTCCCAACTAGAATGTCAGCTCTAGAAAGCAGGCACAGCATCTGTCTCATTCACAGCTTCCGCCACCTGGGGGAGGGGGCGGGACAGGGATCTGTGCCTGAGGGATGACTATCAGAAAGCTTTGTTGCTTAAATGAGTTGCAGCTTTTCCATCTTTTAATGGGGCCAACACAGGACTCACCTTGTGGGTCGCAGAGAGAACTGGATGGTGCCAGGTTCTACCTGGAATAAGCCCTGTCCTCGAGGATAAATAGATGGGTGGCGACAAGGACACAGCTGGCCTAATCTGGGGGTGAGGGAGACACAGCTTTTTTCCTACCCCTCAGACCCAAGGAGGATAGCAGCATCAGACATAAGAATGCCCGGTATTTATTTAGCACCCTACAAAGTGTTTCCATATCCAGTCACTCCCCCAAACTAGGCAGGAATCGCTGTGTTTATTTTACAGGTGAGGAAACTGAGGCTCATTCAGGTTGGTAGGATACCCACAACCACAGAGTTCAGAAGCAACAGAAGGTGGTTTTTGAAGCCAGGTTGCTGTGATTTCCAAGTTCCGGTTATTACCATGAGCTTTCTGTCGCCCTCTACAGGATGGGAGGTATAGTATTTAGACTTCCTTGAACATAGTATCACCATGATTTTTGAATGACTGTAATGTCTTTTGTTAGATGTATACTCCTAGTTATTAGATACTATGTATGCTGTCATATATTTGTGTGCATATAGATACTGATACATATATATTCAAATTAATTTTTTGAGACAGGGACTTGCTATGTAGTTCAGGCTGGCTTTGAACAGGCTGTGTAGCCCAGGCTAACCTTGATCCTCCTGCCTCAGCTTCCCAAGTGCTGGGATTACAGGTGTGTGCCGCCATCAGGCCTAGCTTTAAATTGATGTTCTGTTGGTTACTTGTTGGAGAAATGTTTGCATTGTGCATACTGATTTTGTTTTCAGAAATTTTCCCAAGGGTTGGGGATTTAGCCCAAGTGGTACCAGGCCTACCTTGGAAGCACAAGGACCAGAGTTCAATCCCCGGTACTGGGAAAAAAAAAATAGATAAGAAAGGAAATGTTGCCAAAAATCCCTTTAAAAATATATTTGTTAATTCTTATGGCAAGACTACATACACATTTGTAAGAGGTACAAATAATAGTTTGTTTATTCTAATTGTTTTGTTCCTTCCCTTACCCTTGCAATATTACCTTGCCAAGACCTCAGAGCAGGAGAGAGTTGAAGGGGGTGATGGTGAGCATCTGACCCTTCACAGCTTCTGTAGAGGAGCTGTTCACATTTGATTATTAAGTCTAATTTTACTCTAGGTTTTTGGTAGATAACTGTCAGATAAAGAAGTTCTTTCTGTTCCCTGTTGGCTGAGTATTTTTCTGGTTAGTCATAAATGGTAGGAAGATTTCAATAGATGACTTTTCTGCATCTGCCCAGATGATCACGTGACTTTTTTTCAATCTGTTAACCTGATGCGTGACCCTGAGTTTTGCATTTCTGGAATAAACCCAGCTTGCGTCATTCTGTGGCATCTGTATCGCTGGATTGTATCTGCTAGGCTCTTTGTTGAGGATTTTAATAGTAGTTCATGGGTGAACTTCCCCTGTGATTTCATTTTTTCAACGTCCTTGTCGAATTTGGGTGTCAAGGTTATGCCGGCCCCGTGAAAAGTAGCAGGCAGGGCCTCGTGTCCCTGTTCCTTGGAAGCTGTTGCATAAGCTGGAAATTGTTCTCCCTGGAGCAGCTGGCAGAGCTCAGCTGGGGGCCCCGTGGGTGGGCTCAGAGGTGGAGAGTGGGCAGGATGCCAGTCTCCACAAGGCCACGGAGGAGCTTGGCTGGCGAAGTTTGGAGACCTGCATGCCACCTGGAGAGCCCCAGTGACACTGACTGACTCTTCTTCTTGCCAGAGCTCCTCGGCAAAGGGGCCTCCACCTGGATGCCTGTGGCCTGTGTCTTCTCCTGCTTCTAAAATTGCTGCAGCCGCAGACAGCTGTCTGTGAGTGTCTATCCCTTGTGGCTGTAGATTAGGGAACGTGACTTCATCGAGCATTCATTTCTGTTCCACATCTGCCTCCTGTCACATTCTTAGTTTTCCTGGGATCCCACATCATGACTCCCAGGCCAGGTGCCCTCTTGCCATTTTTCTCCTCCCAAGGGAAGCTAGATCCAAGAAATTGCTCCCTAGAATCTTCCCGTGGTCCTCTTTTATTTAAACAGCCAGAGGGCCAGGGATTTAGCTCAGTGGTTCCAACGTCTGCCTGGCAAGTGTAAGGTTCTGAGTTCAATCCATGGTAACCACATACCACAATGCTGGGTGTGGTGGCTCACACCTGTAATCCCATCATTTGGGAGGCAGAGGCAGGAGGATTGCTGTGAGTTCAAGGCCAGTGATTTCAGGACCAGCCTGAACTACAAAATGGGAGCATGTCTCAAAATACAGAAGAGACTAAAACAGCCAGGACCTGTCCTACCTTGAACCCTCTTTCTAAGCCCCATAACAACATGTGAGCTGGTTACTAGTGGCCCCATTACTCAGATTAGAAAAATCAAGGTTTCTAGTTAGCTTCTTATTCCATACTAAATGGTTGCTCTTTAATCTGTGTGGGATTTGAGTGTAAGATCAAGGCTGAGTTGGGTCTTCTTTGTCTATACTGAGTAGTGGTTTCCATCCCGTTCCCCATTCTGTTACCGAGTCTTCCCTCCTTCCTCAACCTTCTTCTTCCTCTGGTAGCTGTGTGTCTTGGGGAATCCCAAAGGAGCTTTGGTATCTGTGAGTCCTGAGCTGATCCACAGGCCCACAGGTGCGCGGGGTGGCTGCAGGAAATGGGACCCATGCCAGGGTTGGCTGAGAAAAGTTGGATTAGGGATATTCACTTCTGGTTTGGGGAATTGACCAGGGACAGGGTCACCTCGAAAGGTATCTGTAGGGACAAGAGACTCATTCTAGCTCTCAGCTTGGAAGGGGTGCCTCAGGCAGGCTGGAGAAAGACAGGGATAGGGCCAGTATGCAGTCAGCCCTCAGTGACAGGGAAGAGCACAGAGACAGGGCTAGCAGCATGCTATCCTCTGCCTGCGCAGGGCCACTTGCAGCCATGTGAGCCAGGGAGGTGGATGGGCATCAAGAAGCCTTCCACTGCAGGTACTGGGAGGACGGACTGGGCAGGCGGTCCGAGGATATTTGTGTGCTCTGTGTCCGCGCCTGCCTCCTCTGCACCTCCCCAGACTCTGTCTGCTCCCTCCTCCCCCAGCAGGGCCACCTCTCTCCACTCACTGTCCTTTCTCTGTCCCTGGAGACTCACTAGTCACTAGGGACACCCACACTGCTAACCCTTGTCCAGCTTCCATGGGAAGTGCAGTGCCAGGACCACCTCTGGAGAAGCTGGATCTGAGACCTGCAAGGGCAGCCTGGCCTGGTTCCCTAGTCACAGGGACCACCCTCTCTCAGGGCTCCTGGGGGCCTTTAGGACCACAGCAGTCCCAGCTCCCCAGGAGGACTGCAGAGTAATCCAGGGCAATGATGGGAACTGCACCGAGGTCAGACTGTCACCATGCCTCCCAGGACAAGGACAGAAGCAGTTGCACAGGAAATATCGGGTGCCTGAATTCAGCCTGTGGTCCAGAGCCTGGGGACCCTGGTTTGGAGACAGCCCTACTGCTTTCTGGATTGTGTCCCAAGAAAGCCTGTGGTCTCCTTCGACCTCAATGCCTCTGCTGTCCGGTGAAGCTCATGACAATACTGTCATGTGTCACATGTGGACCTCGGTCCCTAGGGCTCCAGGTACACGGTGGGACCACAAAAAGATGGTGGGGCTGGCCAGGGAGTTAGCTCAGTGGTTCCAGCGCCTGTCTTGCAAGCGCAAGGACCCGGATTCGATCCCCGGTAGCCACATACCATACTGGGCATGTGATGTGAGTTGGAGGCTGAGCTCAGGGCCAGCCTGAACCACAAAGCGAGACCCTGTCTCAAAAAACCTAAAAAAAAAAAAGATGGTGGGGCCGAGAAGGCAGTGTCACCACAGGAGGGGATGGGGACACAGATGAGCCCCACCTGTGCAGCCTCCGCTGCTGTGAGTCTTAGATTTTAACAAGAGAAGTTAGATAAGAAAACACTTTATTCTAGAATAAGGCTATAAGAAAAAGTATATTTATGGAGCTGGACTGTGTGTTTGTGTCTTAAGCAAAGTCTGGTCATGTTTAGGAAAACCCGGGGCTGGATCCCCAGCCCTGCAGACGGTTATGGAAGAACCAGACAGAACCAGACTTTCTGTTAGGAAAGAACCAAACTTTCTGTTTGGAAGCAGAGTTTTTGTACTTTAATTAACAAAGAGTACAGAGAAAACTGCCTTGTGTCGGGGTGACAGGCAGGGGTGCCTGAGATGGAGCCACCATGGACAGTGGGCGTGGGGTGTTACCTCGTATTGCACAGGGGCCTGTCCTGTCTCTGGGCTGAGGGTGCCCCAACCTGATTGGGTGTGTTACTAGGGTAGGTGGGGAAGGGTCTCTGGGGACTTTCCACATTCTCAGGTCAGGGTTTTTTTGGTTTTTTTTCCTAGCTTCTGTAAAACACAGGTACAGTGTACAGAGGAGTGTGACTGTAAGCTGTCAGCTCTATTCTTGTGGGTGACCTTGCGGGGTAACGTGTGGAGAGGAAGTGCCACCGTGAGCTGTCAGCTTCGTTTCTAGAGGTGTCAAAACTCATCTTAGCTGTCTGGCCAGCCTGCAGGGGGTCCCTCCTTCTCCCTAGTTAGGGTCCTTCTATTCCTACAGTGCAATTACAGAATAGTCATAAAATTTTTAAAAAATGAAAACCTGGGCCTACAATCCTAACACTTAGGCTGAGGCAGGCTAATCGCTGTGAGTTTGAGGCCAGCCTGGGCTGCATTGTGAGACCATCTCAAAATGAAGCACAAAACCCTGACCTTGTCATAAAACGAAACCTTATAAATATGAAAGTTACAGAGGACTGAGCATCCAGTTCACCTTGCCCCCTCTGTGCCCAGCTGTGCTGAGATGCCCACACACTTAAAACCAGGCTCACAACCAGCCCCAGTGCACTCTGCCCCCTCTTGTGGTGGGGACACCAAGCATGTGACAGTCCACACCGCGATGCTCACCCATCAGCGACACCACCAGCTGTCACTTTTCTTGGGGCCATGCCCCAGCCCCCTGTGCTGCATGACACGTTCACATCCATCACTCCGAAGAGCTGCAAGTGAGTCATGAGGCTTGGAACTCGGTCAGTATCTGGAAGCATTTCCAGGCAAGTCTGCAGCCTCCAGTGTCAGTTACAGAAAATGGCTAAGAAAAGAACTTGGGGGCTTCTTTTCCCCTGAGAAGCTGCCCGTCCTCTCCTCAGGTTCCCTGATGCATCCTATGGGGGTTCAAAGTGTGACCACATTGGCCCTGGTCACTGATATCCACTGCCTTTGTGACCCGCCAGTTGTCAGGTACTCGTGAGCGGGCAGAACCAGAGGCAGTGGCCTGGATGGCCATTGGGTGGGGGTCAGGGTCCTGACCTGGACGGGAATCCTGATACCCCCAGTGGACACACCTCTTTGCCCCATTTCCTCCTCTGTAAAGCACCTCCTGAAGGCGGGCCTCTGAGGCCTCGAGAAAGCTGACGCTTTCTCATCCCTGAGGAAGCCAGTGTCCCTTGTCAGAGGTTTTCTTTCCTCAGCCACTTATTTTGGCTGACCCCCACCCCTAGTCTGCACCCCCTCTGTGTGATTGTCTGCGTGGCCCACCACCTCTCAGCCCCAGCAGCGCAGGGACCACACCTGCCCAGCTCCCTGGTCACCGGCAGTGCCCTTATTAGCATCTGCACACAGTAGGTACACAGTAGTGCTTACTGAAAGATGCAGGTGACAAGGTGTCTCTGTATCTACGCCCAGGCCAGTGTCTGTCCTGCGTGGACCTTGTGACTCAGCGATGTCTGAGGCATTTGAAGTAGCAGAAAGCCTAGGCAAGGTGAGCTCTCTTCCCTGTGGTTTCAGAAGCTCAATAAGTATTTGTCGGCTGTGTATTGATCGCCTCTCACAGCACCATGCTTGGCTGGGGCCTGAAAAGCTCCAGTCAGGAGCGCAAGGCAGATGGAGTTTCCTCTCCTGCCCGCTCCTGCTGGAGGTTGGAGAGCTGGCGCCTGGCCAGCCTGCCCTCCGTCCCTCACAGAATTAAGACAAAAAGCCAGGGCGCTGGAGAGGCAGGTGTTGCCTCTGGCGCCCAGCATGGAGGGAGCCGGCAGCCTTGTGCTGAGGCAACACTGGCAGCCCCTGCCCCTAAGGGAGCAGGGCAGGGCCGAGTTCCACTTCCCCTGTCATCCAGATTCACCCAGAGACCGCGGCACCCTGCCGGGCCCCAGAGAGGAGAGGACCAGGAAGTGGACAGGGCCCAGGGTCTTAAGGCAGTAAGCTCCACCTGTGGGAGTTGGGGTTCAGAAGCAGCTTCCTGTCCTGCCTGAGGGAGCAGGAACAGAGGGGTGGGCAGCCCAGGGGTCCAGAGTCTGCTGCTTCCCGGAACCAGTAGGAAGTGGAAGAGACCATTCCTTTTGCCACCCAGCTGTTGAGGCACAGATCTGCCCCACTGGCGACCCTAGAACAGGTCGTATGTTTATGAGGGTGATGTGAGGTAGGTGTGAGGATACCGACGTTTGTGCTAGCAGTGCTGGTGGCAGGCTGGAGTGGGTCTGAGGAGGCCGGCCTGAGGGCTGCAGACAGAAGGCATGGGCTTCCCAAGGCCAGACCTCCCTGCTGTTGCCCAAGGTCCTGTGGGAGAAGGAACGTGGCTGCCTGGCTCATTCCTAGGCCCCTGCTGCCTTTGCAGGAGCCGTGGGTCAGCTGACACATGCCATCTCGGAGTTTGTCCTGGGGCTGGGCACAGACATGAGCCACCACCACCATACGCACTTGACCCCGTCCCTTGAGTTCTGGAGCTGATCCTTGCCCTCCCCTCAGCAGGGATGGCAGGAAGGTAAAGGCAGAGTCGGAGTCTGCCCATGGGTGTCTCGAGCCTGCTGTGTGCTGGGTGGGCTGTGCACGGGCCGAAGGACAGGATGGACAGGACTCACGAACAGCGGATCAGGCTGTGACCAACCCGGGCGGGGAAGCACCAGGCTTCGGGAGGCTCAGAGAGGCTGTGAAGGGCTCAAGCTCAGCTGCTCTGAGGACTCTGTGTGGCGTCTCACGCATCCATCTATCCACCCCTCCACAGTAAGCTGGGTATGGACCCTCTGTCCTGAGTCCCCAGAGGTACCAGGAGCAAGGCAGGTCTGAGGCTGCTGATGGTGCAGAGGGCACCGGGGTGACCCCCTGTGCCTGTCCTGAGTGCTGTCCCTGGAAGTGGGTGTCTTTCCATCGGTGTGTTCCGCTCCCTTTCCTTGGGGACACAGAGCTCGCACTAGTTCACTGTGTCACTTGTGAGGCTGAGACTTGGAGCGTCTGTCCCTTTGTGAGGAGGACAGGGAAGCTCAGAGAGTATAGTTTCTCGCAACATGGTCAGCAGAGGAGACCGGGTCAAAGCAAACCAGACTCCTGACCACATACTGTACTGGCACTGTTTTGGGGAGGCTGGGCCTCAGGAGCAGGCCTGGCCCTAGGGGAGCTCCATGGCTCGGATAAGTGTCCCCCCAAAGCTCAGATATTACAAGCATGGTCCCAGTCTAGGTGCAGCTGCAAGCTGGTGGAGCCTGTGAGAAGTGGGGCCCGGTGTCAGGCAACAAGGTCTCTGGGAAGTTCCTGGACACCTGTGTCCTCACTGTAACACACAGTGCCAAGTCACCACCATCCCAAAGGGCCAGACCAAACGACCATGGACTGAAACCTGGAGCCAAAGTCACCCCGCCCTGTCAGCTGGTCATTGTACGACTCTGTCACAGTAGCCGAAGTGGGCGCTGACAGGAGCTTGTCCCGGGCCAAGCCTGCTGTGAGTCTCCTGGCCTCTGTGAACTTCCACTTGAGGTTGGCCAGGTGCAGGTGGACTCCCAGCCAGGTCCCTCTGCTGGATGCTTGCGCTGTCCACACGTGGGGTGCGCCCCCTCCCTGGTGTCTGCTCTGCACCCACCGTCCACTCTTCCTGCCACCGACCCTGCATGTCCCTGTATGGTGCGCTGAGTGTTTCGTGTGCTAAGTTCACATAATAAAGTGGATGAAAGTTGTGATATATGACTTCCACTTCCATAAAGCTATTGAAAACCAAAGAAAGGAGATGCAGAGACCCCATTTCCCCTCTGGCACCTCTTCCAGGAAGATCCAAAGACCAGAATGTAGGGGCTGGGGATTTACTTCAGTGACACTGTGCCTGCCTTGAAAGCACAAGATCCTGAGTTTAATCCCTGGTCTGAAAAACAAAGAAGTTGCTGGTCGAGGCACCCAGGATGCAGCAGCTGCTGGTACGAGCACAGGACACAGCAGCATGTGGGTCCTCAGGGGCCCTGGAAGCCCCTGGTCCTGCCCCACCCCGAAGAGGTGACACCTCCCTCCTCAGTGTGAGACAGCCAGGCAACCCTGTTTGCTTCCTGGCCTTGGCACCTCCGGCCCACAGTGCCAGACTCCCTGGTTCCCACCACGCAGGCACAGGATGCAGCACCACTTCCAGAGTACCTGCTCTGCCTGGCTTCATGCTGGGCTGGGGGGCTCCGTACGGGACCCCGGAGGCCAGGTTCATCCACAGGCTTCTAGGGACATGACACCCCCTGTCCTCTGGCTTCTTCAGGCCCCATAGCCTGTGCACCCTGCAGTCTCGCAGCTTTGCCCTCACGCTCAGCCCCCATGCCCCCTGCTCTGCTGGTCACAGTCGGCCTCCAGGATGGGCCCTGTGTGGTTCAGCCAACATCTACTTCATCAGAAATCCTGCCTCATCACCCCTGGACTGCCCACCAGTGCTTGTGCGTGCCATGGGCCCAGGCTGGACTGGGCCCTGATGAGCGGTGAAGGACCTTGCTGGATTTTTTGGAAGGAGACTATGGCCCAGGTTCGGGTGGAGAGACAGGCGTGTGGCCTGTGCGAGGGAAGGTGGGGAGGGGCCAACCATTGAGTGGAGCTAGGAATGGAGGTGGCACCTGTCTGATGGAAGAGTGGACGGGGTGGGGGGTTGGAATGTTCTAGGGTGAACAGGGGGCCTGGCTGTTGCAGACTGAGTGAAGGCTGGGGTGTGCCAGAGAGGCTGGGTTGGGTAGGACCAGAGGGCTGTGCTGGCATTGTGAGGCTTGGCCTTGGGAGCCAGCGGACCCACTCGGGGTCTAGCAGTCCACGGGACGGGTGGGCAGCAGCCCTGTGTGATGTGAGGGTTAAATGAGGCAGGATCGAAAGCTAGGATGTGTGTTCTAAATTTTAAAACAGTAAAAGACTTTGCCATTGAACCTCTTCAGCATTCTCCCCCATGCATTGAACACACAGGCCGCCGTTCCTGCTACTTTCTGCAGCGGCGCTGGAGTCTTCTCTGGTGAACATCTTTCATTGCAGTGTCCTGGCTGCCTCCATGTCTGAAATCAATTCAAAACACTTCTCTTTCGTGGTCATTTTGACTTGGAGGAAGAGCCTGCAGCCACACAATGCCAGACTCAGTGAATAAGGTAGTAAGGACACACCGTGATGTTTCCGTGAGCTGCCTTCTGCTGGATGGCATGTGGGAGAAGCATCCACCATATTTTTAGTCACCTAGAACTGTTTCAGGAAGTGGCAAGAACAGAGGGATGTGTGTTCAATTTAGGGGAGGGTTCTGCGCGGGATTCTGGCATTGTGTCCTTCACTGTAATACAGTGTTGTATTTGAGCATTCATGGTATATTTTGATCACCTCTTGTCCACATGGTGGGAAGGAGGTGTGGTGACCAAGTGACTCCACATGTGGGGGACAGTGCCCAGGTGGCTGTCGTGTGTGGGACGGAGCGTGCTGGGTGTTGCAGCTCCTCAGGAGCCCACAGGAGCTACGGCGTGCTGACCCGTAATGGGAAGACTGTCATTTGCTTCCCTTCGTGCCCCTGAGGGCCCTGGTGGGGTCAGGACAGGTGGGAGTGCTGGGAAGAGCTTGGAGGTACCGGTGCCCAGGGTGCCCGAGGCAGCTCCGAGTGGGGTCCTTCCGGCGGGCTTGGGGAGCTCGACTCTGCCCTATGCAGGGGTCCCAGGCTGGTGTCTCTCTGGCTGGAAATGGAGGAGCTGACTTTTCTTCCCTGTAGCAGAGTCTTGGAGAGGTGGAGGGATCAGCCAGGGCCCACAGCATGTCGTCGAGCTCGGCCCCTACAGCTGAGCCCTTGGCAAGAGACTGTGGCACAGGGATAGAGGCCGCTCGGATGAAGGGCTTGGCGGCCGAGTGGGCACCTCCTTCGCTGGCTGAGGCAGAGGGTCTGCGCTTGGAGGTTGGCTGGGCAACTTAGCAAGACCTGGTCTTAAAAGAAAAGCAAAACAAAGCAAACAGAAACCACAGTGCGGCTGGGGAGGTAGCTCAGTGGTGGAACGTGAGAAAGGCCCTGGGTTCCCTCCGCAGCACTACAGGAAGGAAAATTTGAACCTGCGCCATTCTACCTGGCTGTGTGACTGTGCCTGTCCCTTCCCCACCTGCACCTCAGTCTCCTTACGTGTAAAATGGGTGGGCAGCAGCCTCTAGCCTGACTCGGTGTTGCAAGTGAAATCACTTCAGTGGCACCGCGGGTGGGCACGCCCCCCCTTGTCCCAGCTCAGCATCTGTCTTCCGTGTGGCATCCCTGCCAGCTCTCTGGAGAGGAAGCTTCGCTGCCAAATGCTGTCATGGAAACTGGAGCTGGGGGAAGCCAGAGTGACTCAGGAGGTCTGGGGGTGGGGAGGTGATACTCTTCTTGCTCCCCTCTGGCCACCTCCACGGCTCAGAGGAGTAAGGTGGGGGAGATGGCTCTGGGAGACGGCAGCTGGTGGGCCAGGGGCAGCAGCCGTGCCCCCCCCCCCGTCCCAGGTGTGACCTTCCGGCTGCTCCTCCGTGCCCAGGGCCCAGTGCGGGCTCACGGTCTTGCTCTCTGTGGTTTCCAGGCCCACCTCATCTGAGACCATCTGGCAGGCCCTTCCTAGAGAAGAGTCTCGTCCCTTCTACAGTCTAGGGGGCCAGGACCCCACCCCTGATGGCACTCCCCACAGCATGTGTGGTAGCTGTCGGTGGCTCTTGCCCCACATACAGGGCCCACGCCAGCTCTGCAGCCTCCAGAATTCAGTAGGAGAAGCCCTGGTGTGTGGTGGTACCCAGCTGAGAGGCTTGGGGCACTTGGCGCCCCCTCTGGTCCCAGTGTCCCCTTGACTGTCCCTCCAGGGCTGTGAGTTTGCTGGAGAAGCACTTTCAAGCCATATTATTGTCACTGTCACTTTGCACCTGCTCAAAAACTCAGAACGGGGATGAAACAGGAAAAAACCCTCCAAAGCATGCTTTCTTTATGAAGTGAAACCATTTTCCCATGAGATGAATGAATCCTGAGTCTGTGAGGGGCCTGCCAGGTACCTGGTGGCCATCCCCAGACCGTCATCCTTAGACGACTTTGTTACTTTGTTTCACGGAGAAGCCTCAAGATCACCCATAGCTTCTTACCTTCCTGGCCACTCCCGGCCAGACGCCCAGCCTCTTCCTGCCCTGGCCTTGAAAGAAGGTGGGAACCTGTGTGGGTGGCCACACCCCCTTTGGTCTGCACCCGGCAAGGCCTGCTAGGGCTTCCGGTTTGCATCAAGTACGCCCTGGCTGAGGGGCTCTCATGTCTGTCCAGCTAGCGCTCCTCGCCCCGAGGCTGGGTGGTCCCACCTGCCCCAGCTCAGGGGGGACTAGTGTCAGGGACAACAGACTCGGGGTCAAACTGGGATTCCAACCAAACACCTGTGTGTGTGTGTGCGTGTGTGTGTGTGTGTCTGTCTGTCTGCCTGTCTGTCTCTCCCTTTCTGTACTGGGCATAGACCCCAGGGCCTTTACACTGAGCTCCATCTCCAGGACACTGAGTTTCACTAAGTCACTAAATTATTGGGGCTTGAGCTTTTGATCCTCCTGCTCAGCTTCCCAGAGTGCTAGGGTTACAGGTGTGCATCTCCACACCTGGCTTTTGCTGTCACTCTGCCTCCTGAGACACTCCAGGAAAGCACTTCCTCATTTTTTTTTTCTTCTGAAATTTACTGTTATCCCTGAGAACCTTGCTAACGATCCCAGGGGACAGGCGGGGAAGATGCTGGGTGGCCTGCCGTCCTGTTGTCCCCTGTGTGCTTGTTGCCTCTTGGGCACCATGACTCAGATTGATGAGAACATTCTGATTTGCCCGTGCCCAGCTGGTCCTTCCTGTCCCGGGCCCAAGCATTGGCTTAGGGCAGCGTGGCGTTTCACGGAAGCGTCCCCGGGGTCAAGGGTCGCTCGCTGTTCCTGCCCAGGAACTGTGGCATTCCGAGGGGGACCATGCTGATTTCGCCTTTGGGTTCCTCAGGGTGCTGGATGAGGGCAGTGACCAGGCTGTGTCCTCTGTGTCCAGCTCTCTTCCTGGAGACCCGCCGTGGAGTGCTGTGTCCATGGGGAGTGGCTGAAGGAAGGGACATCGTTCACCTCGAGGCTGGTGCTGCAGCTGCGCCATCACGAAGGTGCCCTGGTCCAGGATTGAGTCCTCCTGACACGGTGTAGGTCTCTGTGTCGTCGCCAGTGTAGCAGGGAAGCCTGAGGAGGTGGGCTGAGTTCCCAGGGTGGCCACTTCCTGGGGAGAAAACTGTGTCACTCACTGTGGATGGCAGTGGCGAGGAGGGACCAGCCATGTCTTGTGGGCTTCAGCCTGCAGGGCTCCAGGGCCAGGAGACTGTCCCAGGCAACAGTGCACGCGGGACAGCAAGGCCATGACCCAGGTCTAATACTCCCTCCCCCACCTCGTTCTGGGCTGGACCAATGCAGATGAAGGTGTAAGGCAAGCAGTAAGCAGCAGGTGGGCAGAGGAGAGGCCAGGAACAGAACTGGGGCCAGGCAGGAAGGTAGAAGCAGTCAGGGTAAAGTTTGTGTCATGAATCACGGGTGAAAAGGAGACCTTTGACAACTGGAGAGCCACTGAGACTGCTAACCGGCCAGCACACACTGTTCACCACAGGCAGTTCCAGTTGAGTCAAAATTTTAAATAAAGCCAGATTGATGGCACAAACACCTGTAATCCCAGCACTCAGGAGGCTGAGTCAGGAGGATCTCTGCAAGTTCAAGGCTAGCCTGAATTTGTACATAGCAAGACCTTATCTCAAAAAACCCAAAATATAACAAAACAAAATTTAAATGTAAAAAAAGATCATATGATTGCTAGAATATATGAGATTCTCAAAATAATCTCAAAGACGAAAAAGCCAACACCAAAAATGTTTGATAAATTCTAATATCAAAAATTGAAATGTTTATCATATGCTGCAAGCAAATTCAACAGACAAATCAATCACCTGGAGAAAAGTTGTAAACCTATATCACAGAAATGAGCTAATTTTTTTTTTAAAGTTTTTTTGTGACAGCCTTGAACTCACTGTGTAGCCCAGGTGATCCTCGAACTCACAGCAATCCCCCTGCCTCATTCTCCTAAGTACTGGGATTACAGGTGTGAGCCACCATACCTGGCATTGTGATATGTGGTACTAGCGATCGAACTCTGGACCTTATAGAAGGTTTTTGTTGTTGGTTGATTTGTGTTTAAACCCAGAGCCTTGCATGTGTTAGGCTGAGCTACACTCTAGCCTTTTGAATTTTTTATTTTTTTAAATTTTAAAACAAGATCTTGCTAAATTTCCCAGGCAGGGCTTCAACTTTCTATCCCCTACCTCAGCCTCCCGGATACCTGGGGCTTACGTGTGCACCTCTACAGCCTGCTGATTTTCTGAATATGCAGCAAATTCATACAAATTGGTAAGAAAAATCACCATAGAAAAAGTAGTCAGAGAATTAGAACTGAAGAGAAGTAAAAATCACACTTAAATTTTTTGAAATCACTGGGTATGATGGCTATATATATATATATATACATGCCTGTAATTTCACCACTTGGGAGGCTGAGACAGGAGGATCACTGTGAATTCAAGGCCAGCCTGGTCTACACAGTGAGACTCTGTCTCAAAAAAAAGCATGAAGTGATACTCAGCCTCCCTCACTGTAAAAAGTGTGAGTTAAACTGCGATGAGATAGGACTTCAGCTTATCAGGGTTTGGCAAACACTTGAGGTTAGACAACACATTCCGACATTGAGGTTGTGCAAAAACAGACACTGATGTCAATGTTGATGTTGTAAAATGCCACAGGCTTTCTCGGTAAAGGGATCTTCAGAATTTACATGCATGAACCTCTGACCCACGCGTGCACATGTACAGGTCTGTTGTACAGGTCACGTCTGTGCCAGGAAGTGGTGGCTGTGTGAGGAGCCTGCTGGGGATAGCCACGCATGTCCACTCCCCGCCTGAACCTGCTCCCAGGGACTCCTGTGAAGAAGGAGAGGAGGGCGGAGGAGGGGAGGAGGAGCCAGAGAAGGAGCCAGGGAAGGAGGAAGCACAGAGCCAGCGAACAGAAAACAGCTGGCACTCAGGGGGTGCTTCGCAGATGGGTTCCTTCACTGGGCCTCGCTCCTGTGCTGCCAAGCTGGGTCAAGAACTCAGCCCTGTGTCCCTTTACAGCTACTGGGAGGGTCTCGGGCAGCAGTGGGGGGAACAAGACAGGGGTGGCGAGCTCAGCGCCATCAAGGCTGAGACAGGAAGACTGCCTCCAGTTCAAGGCCAGAGTGAGCTAGCTACGTTGTGAGATTACACCCTGGCCTCAACTACCTAGTGAGATTCTGTCTCAAACAAACAAAAATGTTCATGCCTTCTGACTCTGGAATTGTACCTACAGGAAGTTATCCTAAGGGTATGGATGACGAGGGAGTTTTAGATAAATGTGCAAAGAATTGTGGGTAAGGGTGCACACTGCAATTGGGCTCCTGTGTGAGACACTTCGATCCCTGAAGGCCCAGGGCTAAGTACGTTGTCTTGGTAAGTGCATACAATGGAGATTTGCTGGAGCTCCTAATAATCATGATTTTTACAGAACATATAACTATACACAGAAAAGCTTAAGGCGTGTGTTAGACAGAAAGTAAAGGCCGAGAAACCAAAGCAGCCAAATTGAGCCTTCCTGATTTTAGAATAAATTTCTGGGAAGAATTGTTATTTATATAGGTTACACATACATGCTTATTTTCATTGTATATACACAAAGACTAGGAGTATATCCTCATGTGAACTTTGAACTACATGATTAAGAAAGTTAAGAATACTTCTATGTTCCTGCTTATACTTTTTTCTATTTTGCATATTAATTTTGGAGACAGGTCTTGCTGTGTAGTCCAGGCTGACCTTGAACTTACTATGTGGTCCAGGCTGGCCTTGAACTTACTATGTGGTCCAGGCTGGCCTTGAACTCACAGCGATCCTCCTGCCTCAGCCTCCGTAATGCTAGAATTACAGGCTGCGCCACCACACCGGGCAAGTACTACTTTTTATTAAATAAAGCAATACACATTTTTTAGAAACCTGATCATACAGAAAACAGTAACTAGATGATCGATTGTGCAGGACTGAGCAGTTTCGTGAAATCCAAGAAAGTCTCACCTTGGACTCTCATTAGCAGTTGCAGACAGGCAGGCTTTGGACTAAAAGCCACTTGACAGATCATTTGGTTTTTGGCTCTGGTCTTAGTAAGGATTTCCCTGGAAATACTGTATTTCCTACTTCTCTTGAAGAAAACCAAGAGTTTTCTCGCGCTGCGTGCATATCCCCCCAGCACAATGAACAAGGACCAAGCGGCGGTCACCCCTACTAGTTCACATGACCCGTTTTCAGGCGCCCACCAGCCCTGCGTCTTGTGGGCAGACATGGGTTTAGCTGAGCCTTCCTGCCACTGAAAATCCAAAATGCTCCAAAATCTCAAACTTAGGGAGTTCCAACCTGAGGCCGTGGTGCAGACCTCAGTGGATTGCAGTCAGAACACAGACACCCTAAATTTATTGCATAAAACTGCACTCAGAGCTGGGGATGGTGGCACACAACTGCAGTCCCAGCACTCTGGGAGGCTGAGGCAGGAGGATCCAAAGTTCCGGCCCAGCTTGAGGAACTTAGTGATTTAGTGACTGTCTCAAAATAGAAAAAATAAAAGACAGCTAAGGCTGTAGCTCAGTGTGTAGGTCCTGAGTTTAATTCCCAGTATTGAACACATACACACACACGCACACGCACACACACACTCTCTCTCTGTCTCTCTGTCTCTGTCTCTCTCTCTCTCTTTCCCCCTCCCCCTCTCTCTCCCTCTCTCTTTGTACACTTGGGGTACAGCTCTGTAGTGAGCTTGTCTAGGATATGTGAAGGCTTGTGTCTCAACCCAGCATAGCAGCAACGTGTACAGTTGTGAACATGGTTCATAAGAAGCATAATTGACTGATATGTTGAGCAATAGGTTCTGGCCTCGAAGTATCTCGGTCCTATTCTAGAGTCCACAAAAGCCAGCAATCTGAATCACACCTTGTCTGAGTGTCTGGAGAAGGACTCACGCTGCCCCTGTGACCCTGCTCGGCCCTTTCCCGTCCCCAAGTCAGGCTGCAGCTTTCTCCTCCGTCCTCCCTGGCCCTTCCCTCAGGGCCACACCCAGTGTTTGTTGAGTGACTGGTGTTGAGTGAAGCCCAGGCAAAGTGTACCAGTGTCCTTGCCACCTGGTGGCAGGAGTGCAGCTGGGAACCTGGGAGAAGGTGGCACAGATGCCTGCTGCTGTGCAGCCTCCCCCTGCCGCCACCACCTCCACTGTCTGCATTGGGATTCTCGGGGGTTGGGGTGGTCAGCTCTCGGGAGCCGCGCCAGGCAGATGAGTGGGCCGCGGTGACTCACAGCTCTGTGTGACATCTGCCCTGGGCCCAGGCTCTGGCTCGGTCTCCATAGCCACGAGCCTCCCCGCCCCCGGGTGACTCAGGAGGGGGCAGCTGCAGAAGGGCCGCCAGCATCCTCAGGGTTCCTGCATTTTGTTGTTGCCGGTCCCCTTTGTCTTTTCCTGAGTGTGAACTCATAGCCTGTCTGCGACCTGGGGCTCCCGTGACCCAAGGGCCCGTGGCCCCTGCCCGCAGGCACAGGTGGTCTGCAGAGCTTCTGCAGTGTTTATTCTGGGGACATGCTGCACGATGACGGACACAGCTGCTTGATGATTTTTAGACTGAGAGAGGAAGAAAACACTTTGGCGGTACAGCTGTGACATCATCCAGGAAGCTGCCTGTCACTAAACAGCTCCGAGACTCCTGGCATGGCACAGACACTGCCGGGAATCTGAGGCCAAGAAGCGGTGGCCCTCATTGTGCAGAGTCGCTGCTCAGTGCCTGTCCGTGTCGCAGGCCTGGTAGCTAATGAAGCCATGACCCTGGTTCAGACCGCAGCTCCAGAGCAGCTAGATGACATGTGAGCTGCCCCGCCCCTGTGCCTGAGAACCCGATGTTCCCCTGGCACCTGAGCAGGACCCCCTATCCGTGCACTGCCCGATTAGCATGAGTGAAAAATGGCCCTTTGCACCCAGCTATAGAGGTGCCCATCTGTAACCTCAACTCTCAGAAGGCTGAGGCAGGAGGGTCACAACCAGCCTGGGACATTTAGTGAGTTCAAGGCCAGGCTGAACTACATGAGATCCTGTCTCCAAATAAAACAGAACAGAACAAAACAAAACTCCTCTGACTCGCTTGGCAAAACGAACCTAGTAAAATGTAGGAAACTGTTAATACTAGGCTGCTAGTTATTCTGCATTACGTGTTGAGATTCTTTTTGTTTTTAAGATATCTAAGTCTCTCCGGGCTTCTACAACAAAATGCCATAAACTCAGTGGTGTACAAAAGGACAGATTTACGCTGCACGGCGTGCAAGGTGGGGTGGGCATGTGAGATCCAGGGGCTGGCAGATTGTCTCAGCACATGCTGTGCAGATGGCCCTTTTGCCTGTGTCCTCCAGTGGCAGGAGGGACAAGGCCATATCCTTGTGTGTGACCCCTGTGCTACCAGCTGCCCTTACTGTACCTCAAACCTTCGAGGACCAGCTTATGTGGAGAAAAGGTTTATGATGGCTCACAGCTTTGTGAGTTTTTAAAACATGTGATAGTTTTTATTTTTTAAGACTTTTATCAGCACATTTGTAGTACATAATGATTGTATTCCTTGTGTGAAGCTGGTACACGTACAGAAAGCATCTGAATTCCCTTCTGCATTCCCTCCCTCCCTCCCTCCCTCCCTCTCTCCGTATCCTGGTCCTCTTCCCTTTTCAAAAGATCCATCTCCCTGTTTCCTATTATCTTTTATTCTGCTCTCTAATTTATCCATACTTTGGGTTTCTCATATAAGAGAAACTATATGATATTGAAGCTTGCGTATCTTATTTATTTCATTTGACAGTATGGTCTCCAAGTGCATCCATTTCTCCACAGATGACTCAGATTTACCCTTCTTCCTGGCCGAGTAGTGCTCCATTGCATCCCACCGCGTTCGCTTTATCCGTTCATCTGTTGATAGACACAGAGGCTGCTGCTCAGATCCGCCACTGAGAGCTGCGCTTGGTTTCAAGCTTGGACCTGAGAGGTTTTGGTCCTTCGTGGTCCGCGGAGATCTTGTTGTTTTGGGGCCTGTGACAACAGACACATTGTATCTGCTTGTCTCATAGCCAGGAAGTGAGAAAGAGAAGGTGAGACTGGGGTTCCCTCCAGGGACACCCTCAGGACGGGAAGACCTCAGATGGGCCCCACCACTTTCCAATAGCAGGAAACTGGAAACCCAGTCTTTTGCGCCGAGGACCTGGGGGACATTCCACACCGGAGAGCCATTGCCACACTGTTCTCCACTCAGTAACTGAATCAGCTCATTATTGGGTGTCACCTTGAGCACTATCTGCAGTTATTGCTTTGCTGGGTCGTTTTTCTCATGTGCCTCAGAATGAGTCACAGGGGCCTGGGTTCCTATGTGGCTGTCCTTGGGCCGCTGGTCAAAGGGTGCACAGATCGACACGGAGACAGAGCCCCATCTGCACGAGGCATCCAGCCCGAGCCCCCAGGAGGCCACTGTGATCCGACCTTCCGTGGGACCTAGTCCTCAGTACACACCAGGCGCCATAATATGAGGTGGAATAAATCAGACACACAAGCTTACAAGAGAAACCCAGGGTGTAAATGAGCAAAATGAAAGAGAGATAATAAGAAGGAGGGAAACAAACCTTTCTCAAAGAGGAGGGGATCAAGACTGGAGGGGTGAGGGGATCTGTAAACATCACTTGCAAACACGGACTAATGAGAAAAGCCCCTCGTGTGATACACTGCTGCCTTTCACGCACACCGCAGGAACAGCAATGTGTGTAGCAGGAGAAGTTGGTCACAACTGGGGCCGTGGTCTGAGATATAACAGAGATTAAAAGAGAGAGAAGGAGAGGTCAGACCTGGAGCCCTTTTATTTTTTTTTGTCCAGAATGAAAAAGTGCAAAGCATGGTCACCAGTAGTTCCTTGGAAGTGGCTCGTCTGCTGGTGGCTGCTGCCCCTTGGAAGACGTTTGGATTCCTCTCATTTCTTGTGAGTCAAATCCAGACCCCATGCCAGTCCCCACGGACGCTCTACACGGGCCGGCGGGCAGTGCTGGCAGGGCCTCCGAGGCCGCAGTGGCATCCAGCAGGGCCATATTTAGACACATTTGTCTGTCTGTCTGCCATGTGACCCCTCCACGCCAGCCATCTCGTCCCTGGGTTGGTGGAGTGGCCTCATGTGGCCCTGCAGGGGCTTGGCGGGCCCTGCAACTTGGCTGTGGCGGTGGATGGCATGGGGTGGGTGTGGGGCTGTGGACTAGTGGCTGGGTCCCCGCCTACCTAACTAGAGCCTGAAGGTTGGCAGCCTCGGCCTGGTGCTGCTGGGTGCTCTAGGGAGGGACACTGTGGCCTCCCAGGATCTGCTCTGAGGGTACAGAGCCCCTCAACCTCCTCCTTCCTATTACTTCCTTTATTTTTTCTTTCTGGGGTGTCTAGTGGGACCCAGAGCCTGCTGCTAGCGCAGGTGCTCAACCTCAAGCCAACACCCAGCCTCCAGTACCTTCCTCCTGTCTGATCTTTCTCTGCTCTCCATAGACCCCTGTCCCGGTTTCCATGACCACGTCACACAACATGGTCAACATTTTGTCGTTGTTGTTTTGTCTTTGAGACAAGGTTTCACTGTGTGGTTCAGGCTGACCTTCCACTGCAGCAGCCCTCTGCCTCAGCCTCCCTCGAGCTGGGGTCGCAGACATGCACTGCCACGCCTGGCTAACACTTTGTTCTGTGTCCCCAGAGACCAAGATATCCTCTCCAGCACGCTCATGTCCACATCCACGCAGGGGCCCCTGCCTGACCCCTCCGACCCCTCAATGTCCCTGGTACCCTTGGAGTGGACCTTACAGCCTCTCTGCTGCCTTCTCTCCCGGGCGTGTGCCTGTGGACCCCTGTCCTCCCCAGCCCTCCCCCACCGGCCACACTGTCCTCACAGCCGAGGACACACTGTAAGGCTAGTGCCACCCTTGCTCAGTTTTTCCTGCTGTTCCCCATGGGGACAGGGACGCACTGTCTGTCCCAACTGCACCTTTCTCAAAGGGGAGGGGACCAAGAGGTGCTTCTCCGAGATGGAGAAGCTAAGGACCGCCCCATGGGGGCACCTCATGGCACCTGTCCAGTCCACTTGGAGCTGGGAACAGGTGACCCAGGCAACTGGGGCCACTGGGCTCCTCGAAATGTAGCCCCCATGTCCACCGCTCGGCCCCTGCCCAGCCTACTCCCACCCGAGGCACCTCCGTATCGATGACTCACTCTGAACTGGGCCCGAGGTCTGCTCCAGGAAGGACCCAGGTGTGAAGGTCACCCTGTCCGCGGAGCTGCTGCTCACTAGGAGTCACAGCTGCCTCCATCATGTCCGGGTCACTTTCCTGTGCCCTCCATGCCTCTGCTCCTGTGGGGTCCATGGCTAGGTGCAGCCTGACTCAGCCTCCAGCCTCTCATCTCCTCCCCGTTTCTAGGTCTTCTGCTCTAGTTCAGGCCGCCATCTCTCAGCAGGATGGCAGCCCCATCTCCCGTGCCTTCCTCAACAGCTCATTCCAGTGGCTTCCTCAGCTGCGGGGCCCAGTGGTCTCCCGGACGCTGCCTTCGTCACAGCGCAGTGTGTCCCTTCCTTGGTGACCTCAGTGGTCGTCCTCACCTTGCCAGCCCATTCCTGCTAGCAGCGAGCTGTCCCCAGCACTCTCCTTCTGCACCGTCTGGTCCCCCCCCAGTCTCCCTCGTGTCCACCCTGCCTCTGCCTCCTCATCCAGGTCTTCCTAAGGGGAAACGGGGTCTCCCTGGGTGACCCCTCCAGGCTCTGCTCTCCAGTCCTTTCTCTGGATTCTTATGGAAGGGATTTGCCTGAACCTGGCAAAGGCCACGAGGTCCTTGCTGGTTCTGGCTCCCCTCAGGATCCTTTCCTTTGTCGACCTGCCAGGTCCCCGATTTTTCTCCGAACAGCCTCAGCTCGCACTTCCACGCCCCACATTGGAGACTCCTGATGCAAGCACTGCTCCCTCCTGCCTCTGTCCTACCTCTGTCCCATCTGCCGAATGTGCCTTTGCGCAGCGTCCTCAGCTTCTTCTTGCATCGAGAGTTGGCCCCAGAAGCCGTGTACAATTGTCTGTTTTACGCCACCGTTGTCGGTACAGGTTCCTAGAGTCCTTCAGATTTTGTGTGCCAAGGGGGTGCTTTTTGTTCCAGACCTGAGTAATTTACAGAGGATCGTATCCTATGAAAGACTTTGGGGAGCTCTTTCCTGCCATATGACTGGGAGAAGCACTGTTGCCGCTATGTGCTGGGCAGCACGTAGGTTACAGAGGCAGGCAAGACATCCAGGTCCTGCCCACAGGGAGTCCAGGGCCAAGAAGGGAAGGTGGGCACTGAAGAAATAGTTGCACAGGGAGAGAAGTTGGGGGACAGCAGGAGAATATGGAAAGAAGCCCCACAGGGCCAGGCAGAATACAGCATCAGGGCCTCCAGAGCTCTGTGCCCTGAAGGTAGGTGGGGTCTTCCTGTCTGTCGGGGCCCCCAGGGTCCTTGGCAAAGGACTCTGCTCACCCTCTGAAAAGTCATCCTGCCTGGATTAGGGTACAGCTGCATGGGCTCTGTCCCCAGCACTATAGGGGAAAAGAAAGAAAAGCACACCATTGACTCTGTCTACACCCAGACTTCCCTCCTTCTGCTTTTAGAGAGCCTCTCATTAGCAGTTCCGAGAACGAGCTCGTTAAGCAAGGAGGAAGAGGGGGCTGGGAGCAGATGGAGCCGGGTCTGGGCAAGCCGCCAACACTGTGTCCCGGTTCCCACTTCAGCCTTGTGGTCTCGGGATACGGTCAAGTCATAGAGAAGTGTGCAGGTCCCTTGCTTCCTTCTCGGGAAGAGGGTGCGAGCCGCAGTGTCACCCAGAGTCCAGAGAAACTGAAACTCGTGTGGCAAACTGCTATCTTGCAGTCCATTGAAACCAGCATTTTTCCAAATGTGGTCATTTCCACAAGTCACCGAGACGAAGGACAGTGACTATGATGGTGTGTGTTCCGCAGAGGGGCGGGGCTCAGTGCACTCCAGGGAGGACCCCGTCAGCCCTAATCTCCCAGCATCCCTGCTGGTAGACAGGTGTGGGCACCACACAGGCCCAGAAAGGTATAACTTGGACGGACTGCAGCTGATCAGCTCTCCCTTGCCTGGATCAAATTTTTGGCATCGCCACTAAAGTCGTCGCGAAACCCATGGTCATCAGGTTCCTGGGTTCCCTCTCCGAGGAGCTGTGTAGTTTTGCATTTCACACGTAAGTCTGTGATCCACCGTGAGTTGGTGACAGCCCTTGTCCTGATAATCTTGAAAGGTTCTTCTGGAACCCATCACCTTAGTCAAGAGCAGAAAGTGCAATATTTCCTTTCACCTGGTAGGGGAGGGGGGTTATTTCTGAAAGAAAATTATATATAAACAGATCAACATTTATATTTTTAACCTGTTAAAAACACTTTCCAATACTGCCTTGCCTTTTGAACTCTTGCTACAGTCGCCTTTGCTACTGCTTTAAAAGATTTACAGGTATTGACAAAGAACAAGACTGTTTTATTAAAAGCTTTACTCAACTCTAAAAAAAAAAAAAAAAGGATGGTGGTCTGGCCGATTCGCCTCTGGGCCTGTGGATTTTGTCTCTGTGACTCTGCTGCTTTGCCGCTGATCCCTTGAGCATATTTCTGTGGGTCAGTCTGGGCTCCCGGCTCGGTCTCGTTGATCTGTCTGTTCTGTCACCACACGCCACAGGCTGGCTTTCTGTGGTGAGTGTAGACACGCCTTGGCTCTGCTGGGTCCTTAACCTCTAGCAACTTTCAGGCTGCTGGGTTGGATGGGGCTGCTGCCCATCGGCAGCTTGCACTGGGGAGAGCTGATGCCTTCCAGGTGCAGGCCTGTGGCTGTGGCTGTGCTGTGTCTCAGAAGGCCCGGAGTCGTCCTTGTCACACACACTCCTCCCTGGACCCGTTGGTCCAGTGCCAGCCGATCCCCGCCGAATCATGCAGGGATCCATGAGTGCGACTGGCACCTCAGTTCCTGAGGCTTGGAGAGATGTTCTCACCTGCATGGGAAGAGGTGGCCGCTGCAAGGACAGCCACTGGCTGGGAGACCTCACACATCAGGACATAGCCTGGCCACCAGCCAGGACGTCCTCCCAGCCCGCCCAGCCCCCTCCACCTCCGCGGCCAGTGGTTTCCTAAGAAAACTATTTAGCTGACATCATGTGATATCATAATATATATTATATTTATAGCTGTTATTTGTAATGTTCGTTGTCCCAAGAGCTTTGCTGTGATCATGTTTCATCCTCACTTTGAGGGAGGAAAGACGAAGGCTTAGGGAGCTAGAGCGACCTGAATGGGCTTTTGATTGTTACTCTAATACTGAGGTTGCTGTGGCAACTTGAGTGGGCATCAAATCCCAGAGGATTCCATGAGTGACCAGGAATTGAGGGGTGTGAGGGCTGGGGCAGGGGGCACGGGGAGCCTGGGGTGGGGGAGGCAGGGCTGGAGTCTGTGTTCTTTCATCTCGTGCTCACCGAGTGCTTGCGTGCTGGGCCCACCATCGGCTCTGTGTGCGTGAGTTTTGACCTGACTGAAGACCTGGCCCCGACGGCTTCCCTGGAGACCGCAGGGTGGTGTGGAGCGGTTGGACGTGGGAAATTAGTACCCCATGGTTTCTCTTCCATTAGAAACCCATAAATGAGGAGCAAAATAAACGATAGATGCTAAGAAACAGGAGCTAGATCTTCCTGAAACAGGGAGGGACCAAGAGATGGAGGGGACGTAAAAGGAGTGAGGAGGTGTCACGTCTGTGGACCGAGTGCTACAGCTTCTGCATGGGCCGGGCACTTGGCGCTCCTGGACTGAGCAGCCAGGCCCTGAGCACCTGGGGCGACAGGGCGATGGTTGCCGGAGGGTGGAGCTGGGAGTATGACACCCGGGAAGCCAGAAGTGGCCACAGGACCTCAGGGCAGCCTAGCCACGGTTGTGCTTTTCCCAGTAGTGCCGGGGCGAGGGACAGGGCATAGGTGGCGTGGCATTTTGTGGTATGACCTGTGACTCTGCGTTAGAAAGAAGGAAATCCCGTCCCGTGCCCTAACAGGATGACCTGTGAAAAAGCCATCACCAGAGGACAAGTGAGGGTATGAGGGTGTCAGGTCACAGGGATAGAAGGTGACGTGGTGGGTGAGAGAGCTGGGAGGATTGTTGTTTAATAGACAGGGAATTTCATTTTCACAAGATGGGAAGAATTCTGGAAATTGGGTTCACAGCTGTCTGACTGCAACCACCAGGTGTGGTGCTTACCTATAATCCCAGCACCAAAAGGCTAAGGCAGGAGGATTGCTGAGCTTGGGGCCTGCTTGAACTGGATAACAAGACCCTATCTCAAAAACCAAAAACCAGGGCTGGGGATTTAGCTCAATGATTCTAAGTGCAAGCTCCCAGGTTCAGTCCCTGGTAACCACGTATAACAACGCCGGATGTGGAGACTCACGCCTACCAGCAATCAGAACCACATACTACAGTGCCAAGCATGGTGGCTCATGCCTGTAATCCCAGCACTTTGAAAGCAAAGGCAGGAGAATTGCTGTGAATTTGAGGCTGAGCTCAGGGCCAGTCTGAATTACAAAAAAGCAAGACCCAAAAACCAACCCCCTCAAAAAAACCCCCAGCAATGTGACTATGTTAGACGCAACTGAATTACAAGCCTAAAAAGGATAGTTAAGATGGTAAATTCTGTTTACGAGACAGAAGTGATCTCTTCAAGTCAAGATATGATTCCTTGCCAGGCTGTGGGGGACTTATATGGTGGGCAGCAGAATTCTCTTCATGATAACCCATCAGTTCATATGCTAAGGTGCTTTATTTTATAAAAACAAAAAAATCTTTTGGAAATGGAAAGGGAGTGGTGTCAGAAATAGACGCTTCAGGCGTGGTGGCTCATACCTGAAAATTCAGCACTCAGGAGGCAGAGGCAGGAGGATTGCTGTAAGTTCAAGACCAGCCTGGGATATATAGTGAGCTCAGGGCCAGTCTGAATTACAAAGCAGGAGACTCTCTCAAAAAACAAAAAAAGAGAAATAGACAGAGGCTTCACATAGCCCTGGGTGAAACTCCATGCTGTGCCTTATAGGAGCCCTGTGACCTTTAGCACATTAATTAGCCTTCTTGTGCCTCAGTTTCCTCATCTGGAGAAGTAATTGGCCCAATCCTTGCATACTGACATTGAGGTAGAAGCCAAATAAAATAATGTGTGTAAATCCCCAGGCACCATGCCTGGCCTGGAGCAAGTCTTGTGTCAGTCATCTGGGCATGGACAGCAGTGACTTGGCTGCAAGGAGCCTTTGGTGACTGAGTGTAGTGGCACATAGCTGTCGTACCAGCACCCAGAAGGCTGAGGCAGGAGGATCTTGAGTTCAAGTCTAGCCTGGGTTAAGCCCAGTCTAGACAACATAAGGGGACCTTGCCTCAAAAAAGTTATTTTTGGGGCCGGGGAGTTAGCTCAGTGGTTCCGGCCCCTGTCTTGCAAGCGCAAGGACCCGGGTTCGATCACTGGTAACCACATACTATACTGGATGTGGAGACTCGCCCCAGCAGCAATCAGTACCATATACTACAGTGCCGGGTGTGGTGGCTCATGCCTGTAATCCCAGCACTCGGGAGTCACACAGGAGGATTGCTGTGAGGTGAGTTGGAGGCTGAGCTCAGGGCCAGCCTGAACCACAAAGCGAGACCCTGTCTCAAAAAATCTTTAAAAAAAAAAAAAGTTTTTTTTTTTTTTTTTAATTAAAAGGAAATGTTAAAGATCCACCAGCACACAGCAGTGACAGTGTGTCCAGACTGTAATGAAAATAGTACATTGATTTCTGTCACTGTACCTAGGGAAAGTCATGCTGGGTTTGTTTGGTTTTGTCTTGAGCGTATTAAGGATGGAATCTGGAGCCTTTGTGTTGAGCTACATCTCTAGCTCTTTTCATTTATTTATTTATTTATTTATTTATTGAGACCGGGTCTTATTAAGGTACTGTGTTGGTCCTGAATTTAAGATCCTCCTGCCTGGACTTCCAGAGTGCTGGGATGACAGGTGTGGACCACTGTGCCCAGCACTTTTTAACCTTCTAGTCTTGGGCTGTCCCTGGAGAACTGCTTGTCCACTTTATGAGACCGTGTCTTGCTCAGAAGAACACGCAAGCTCAAGGTCAGCTGGCCACAAGGAAGTGTTAGGTACGGTCAGGTTCCCTTTTTTACTTCCTTTTTCCATTTGAATACAGGTGTACCTTACGTGTTATTCCGCTATGTTTCTCTCCTGTCCCTCTCCCCTTTTCTCCCCACCTTTTCTCTCTCCTTCCTTTCTTCCTTCCTTTTTTCTTTCTTTCTTTCTCTCCCTCTCTCTCTCTCTTTCTCTTTCCTTTCTGCCTTTCTCTGTCTTCTCGCCCCTGCCGCCCCTTCCTTGTTTCTTTTCCCTCTGTGGGACACTGCGGATGGGACTCAGGGCCCGCGAGCCGGCCAGCTCTGTACCCTGAGCTGCCTGTAATGGGCTTACTTCACTCGAGGTCTGTCCATGTCTGTCCTTTTATGCCCGAGTCGAACTCCACTGTCTGGACAGACCATGTTCTTTACCCCTGTCACTTGGCCGTGGGTGCCAAGGCTGCGCTGCCTTCTGCTGATTGAGCACAGTGCTGCTGTGGGTATAGGCTCATCCGTTTCTCTAAAGTTGTCCAGGGTGGACACTGGCACGCGTTGGCCTGGCTTTTGTGAGGCCTGGATTTCCTCCTCGCCAGCACACATGCGCGCGCGCGTGCACACACACACACACACACACACACAATCCCTGAGCCCTGTTTCCAGTGACTGGGAGACAGTCCCTGTGTAGAACAGGGACTGTGTAGAACAGAGTGCGCACCCGGTACTAATGCTCGGTGAGCAACTTGAGTCACACAGGTGAGGATCAGTGAGGTGGGGGCAGCCGGGGTGGGACCGGGACAAGCTTCGCACAGCTGTGACTTCCTTCCACTGGAAAGGGTTCCTTGGGGAGAATTTATGAAAACTGATTATTTTTCCATTTCCCAGACTCTGATTGTTTTGATAAACCCCACACGGTTCCTGTGTGGGTCCGCATCCCAGGTGTTGGGTACAGTTTTAATGAAAACATGAAAATCCGAAGCTGTTAGCTTCTCTCACTTTCTCGTCTCTGCTCCTCCGATGAGCTGGCTGCACAGCCCCAGTGGCTTGTGACCAGTGGAGGTTGAGTGCGTTCTGGAGAAGAGCAGGGAAAAGCCAGTGGAGAAAAGTAGGGATGAAGAACATGTTCTCTTTGAAAGGAAAAGCAAGCTGACGGCAAGGTACCGTGGTCTGAGTTGATGAGTGTAACACGCTGCCTGGCCAGACTCCACGTCAGGGCAAGACAAGACCTAGCAAATGCTCTGTGATGTGTCCCAGTGTGGACGAGGGGTGTCCCTGGCCCAGAGCCATACTCCTAAGAACAGGTGCTCCTCAGAGAGCTCTCTGGATTTGAGGGGTTTAGTGTCCCTCTGGCTTGGTTGTTCTCAAGCTGCCCTGAGAGGCCTCTGGGCTGTCTTTCTCCCACCGTGTCGTCCTTTCCTCCAACATCTGCTTCTCTGTTTTCCCGTCTTTCCTCTGTTTTTGCATGAACCAGGCATTATGAACCTGGCATTTGGATTAGAGAGAGAAGAGGGGCATCCAGCCTGGGAGGAATGGGGCTCCTGTCTTCCTGACTTCCAGGTTAGGAATAAGGATGTCAACTTTGAGCCAGAGTTAGAGAGATAGACTTTGCTGCTGTTATTCCGGCACTTGGGACGCTGAGACAGGAGGATCCTCTTGCTTTGAGGGCAGTCTGGGCTACATAGGAAGATTCCATTAAAAAAAAGGGAAAAAAAGAAAAAGAAAGTTAGTTAAATATCACATTTTCTCTTATAGGAGAAACCTAAAATATAAATAGATAAATTGGTAAAATGAGAGCGAGGTGATAGGAATGAGAAGGTAGGCAGGTAGACCCCCAGAGAAGGAAGAGGACAAGGTTAGAAGTGGCAGGTGTGCCCTGTGCCACAGGCTGCCAGGGCTGACAGGACACTGTCCTGTCCTATAGGAGAGAAAGTGTGAGGCTGTTCAGCCAGTTCCACAGCCTGGTGGACCCTGACTGTGCACTGGGACAGTGCGGGCCCTCACTGGGGACGTGGGTGACAGTGATGGTCCTGCCCCAAGGCTGCTGAGGACCAGGGTCGACAGAGCAGTGCTCTGCAGCGAGGTCACAGCCCTGCATCCTCCCCTGCACCATAATGGTGTCATGGTCATCTAGCTGTGAGGCTTGGTAAAGGCACTCTGCTGGGAGTGATGGCACATACCTGCCATCCGGCATTGGTGAGCCTGAGGCAGGAAGATCACTGCAAGTTTGAGAGCAGCCTGGGCTGCATAGTGAGTTCAAGGTCAGCCTGGAGCAGGACAGAATTCAGTAATCAGAATCAGGTCCTCTGCAGACAGACAGACAGACAGACAGGTAGACAGACAAATACAGAGACAGGTCTTCTTGCCTTCTTGCTGGGCTGCATTCAGCTCCTTCTTTTTCCACATCACAGGGGATAGAACCTACCAGGACCGTCCTACTGAGCCAAAGCCCCCTTGGCATTTTTCATTTGGCCACAGGTCTCCCTAAGCCACTAAACTGCCCACTAAACTGGACTCAACTTGGCAATCCTCCTACCTCGGCCTCCTGCAGTGCTGGGATTCTGCATCACCGCGCCCTGCCAGCTCTTTTCCTTTGGACTGTGAGAACCAGGCCAGGGGCAGGAGGGAGATAGCACTCCCTGAGGCCTGCAGGCCTGTCGGGTGGGGCAGGGTAGGACAGACAGAAAGGAGAAGACAGGCGCAGGCCTCCACAGAGCTCTAGAGTCCTGGAGCACATTCTGAGAGTACCTGTGACTGTGCACTGAACCCAGGGCCACGGGTGTGACTCAGACCTGAAGCTGACACCCACAGTCTAGTGAGAAGTCTGGTGGGTAATTAAGCGATTACAACCCAGTTTGAGAGGCTCATAAAAACCCTGTATAAAGTTCAGGAAAAACCGGGAGGAAGGAGGGTATGAGAGCCCTGCCCGTGGGCGAGGACAAGTCGTCAGAGCAGGCTGCGAAGGGCTGGCACGTAGTCTGGCAGGCCAGGCAAGGTACAGCATCCCAGAAAGAGGACCACAGTGGCCACAGTGGGTCTCCTTGGGTCCAGAGAGCTTGAGAGGGGAGGCGGCAGGGACAGTGCAGGGTGCAGGTTTTGGGGGAGGGAGCCGATGTTTTGCGCAAGGAGCTGTCACAGCTAGTGGCACAACGCGGTGCTGTGTAGGGAACTCCTGAGCGTGTTGGCTTCAATGAATTTCAGACAGGCAGTTTTTCATGTATACTTTTTCCCCCAATGTTGTACTTGGACTTGAATGTGATATTTGTTTGGTTTTTCAGGTAGAGTCTTGCTATGTAGCCCAGGCTGGCCTGGAATTCACTGTGTGACCAAAGCTGACCTCGAACTTGCTGTGACGCTCCTGCCTCAGCCTCCTAAGTGCTGAGCTGATAGGTAGATGCCCCCCGGCCTGGCTTTGAGTGCATTCTGACCAGGATACCCAAGGAGGCAGCACGGGCAGCCTGATAGTGTGTTGGTGACCCCTGTGTCACACGTGGGGCTTCTGTTGTCCAATTTGAGCAGCGGGCAGACGAGACTGGGGAGTCTTAGGAGAGTTGTGTGGCTTCTGTGCAGGGCAGTTTGGGGGTGCCTCACAATGAGCAGAGTCTAGTTAGCGGATTGTCCCTTACTGGAGAGGAGATGACGTCTGCGCTGCCGTCTGTCGGACAGAGTATGAAGCAGGGCTAGGCAGGAGACGCAGTGCCAGGAAAGAGACTTCTCACCTGTCTGGCTGCGGCCATCTTGGCCACTGCCTGTGGATGTGGTGTTTCTTTGTGGAGCATATCCAGTCAGAAGCAGGTCTGAGTGGCCAGGCTGTGACCTGGCAGCATGGCGAGGTGCCTGAGGTGGTCAAGGCTTTGCCCCATGTGTAGAGCGCTCTGAAGTGAGGGGTGTCCTCAGATGGCCTTGACTGGGTGACAGCCAGAAAGCAGCTATGCTGGCAGCCCTGGGCACTGTCGCCAATTAGCAGCTGGGACAGAGAGTTCCAGGGTGAACTCGGCAAGGCCCGGCCCAAGGGAAGGAGACTCGTCTGTGGCTTGGTCTCCAGCAGCTCAGCCAGCAAGACACATGCTCCATTTTACTGCTGCACTAATCACCCCCAGATGTATTAATGAAAGAACATAGCACAGACCCTGACACTGGTCCTGTGGGGTCAGAGTCGATTGTCATTTCCCGATCTCCATAGGAAGGAAGCGGGTCAGTCTTGGCCACCCCAGGCTCTTCTGGGCGGTTTGTAAGACCCCAATCCCTGGAGTTGTTAAATGGGGATCATGTCTATGAGGTGGGGCTCGGACAAGGGGATTTAAAAAATTCCCCAAGTGATCTCATTGCAAGCCTAGGGTGAGAGCCACTGGGTTGCTCTTGTAAGGACAAGAGTCACGTCGCTGCCTAAATCTATCCATTTATCTGTCTGTCTGTCCATTTGTCCATCCATCCATCCATTCCTCCATTCAGAGGAACGCAGAATACTACACACCTTGGTAGAGATGTGAAAACAGTACCATCATGTTGTGCATTTTTTTTTTTTAGGGTTTTTGAGACAGGGTCTTGCTTTGTAGTTCAGGCTGGCCCTGAGCTCAGCCTCAAACTCATCACAGCAATCCTCCTGCCTCTGCCTCCCGAGTGCTGGGATTACAGGCGTGAGCCACCACACCCGGCACTGTGGATGTGGTACTGGTTGCTGCTGGGCGTGAGTCTCCACACCCAGTATAGGTATGTGGTTACCGGGGATCGAACCTGGGTCCTTGCGCTTGCAAGACAGGCGCCGGAACCACTGAGCTAAATCTCTGGCCCATCATCATGTTGTGCCTTAATTCTGTCACTGTGAAACTGTACAGACGCTACCACACAGTAAGTGACCTTTAGGGGTTGGCTCCTCCTGCTTGCTCCGTTCCCTGAACACTCTCTGATGTTGCACTCACCCATGCCCTGTTTGCCTCCGGCCTGGGCCTTGGACCCAGGGGCCTTACACTTCCTGAGCACGTGCTCTGTCCACAGCCGAGTGGGTGCTGTCATGCATGTATGTGCGCATGTGCGTGTCACTTCAGCTTACTTGTTCATCCAACAAAGGTTGTGCTGGAGCCTGTGTCTCCCTGTCAGGAACGAGGTGACCAGAAACGCTCATAAGTGGGTCTATGTGTGCATCGAGACGGACTTTCTTGGAGACAGGCACAGTGCACCCCCTGGGTAGGATGACGGCGGCTTTTCTCATGCAAGGCCTGGCACAGAGCTGTTCCTGAGCCTGTTTTTTTCTTCTGTTTTGAGACAGGGTCCATCTGTCACTCTGGTGAGAGGCGCATGAACTCTGTGGGAAGAATTTGTACCTCTGGGGCACCTGGATTCTCTTGTCCCTGCCTGTGGGTTTTAGCATTCACACACATTCTCCCTCTAGAATGTGTGGTTTCCTGCACCCCTCCTGACTTTGCAGTGTGAACTGCTGTCTGTCTGTCTGCTTATCTGTCTTTCTCTCTCTGTTCTCTGTCTCACATCTGAGAGCTGTTTGTCCTCTGTCCTGTGCCCGCTCCAGCTGGTGGAAGTCTCCCTGTATTCACCGTGTGGGAACGGGCTGCTTTTCCTGCCCAGGTTGAAGATTTCCCTTTGTCTTTTGCCTCTTGCATCTTGATGTGAATCAGGGGAACTTTATTCAGCCTGAGGTTTGCTCAGTTCTGGATTCTATAGGTTTCAATCTCTTGCCAAATTTGGGAGATTTTTAGCCCTTATCTCTGTATGTTGCTGTTCCCTGCTCCTTCGTGTCCTTCTAGGATGTAACCATGTGAATATGAGCCTGTGGGCTGCGAGGAAGATACGGTGCCCACTGTTGCCTGGTAGAATGAGGAGTCGGGTCCCCCAGGCCCCTGCTGGGACTCTGGGCCGCTCTGACCAGGTGGGGTGCTGTGCATGTGCCTCCCCCACAGGACAGGGAGGAAAGAGCTGGTCCCTACTAGCAGCTGTGACACCACCCCAGGTGTCTGGGGCACCCCCCCACAGCCTGATGGGGGGGAAGTCTCCTGCCTCGCCCTGGCAAACCAGGACCGCAGTGAGGCTACTGTCTCTCCTGGGGCAGCCGGCAGGGACGGGGCCATGCTGTTGCGCGTTTTTCTGCTCTCCTAGGCTGCCCTCCTCCTGTCTTTGGCTCGATACCATGGCTTCCCCTGGGGCTTTTTTGAAGGTTTGTTTTGGTTTGTACACTTTGGCATTTCAATGCGGCTTCACCTGCTCAGTCTCCTAAACACCTGTGGCCAGTGGAAAGCCCGGGATACCCATCACCACGTGGTTCTTTTGGTCCCACAGCTTGGAGGTCATCTGTGTGTACCCAGCACCTGTCAGAATCCTTGTCTGTCTTAAATACAGTCTTAGTCCCCTTATCCCTGAGGCACAGCACCTGACACCTCGGATCACAGGAGGGTTTGTTCGTCTTCCAGCTCCTTGAGGTTTCCGTTGTCCCGTGACACTGAGGCAGGGTGTCACGGCAGAGGGGGTGGGGGTGGGGGGTGAAAGGAGGAGCGGGGAGGAGTGACCGCCCCTGGGCCACGGCACGGGGACCACCACCTCCCTCCAGGCCTCACCTCCCAACATCAAGTTGAGCTGTAAACTCTAATCTGCTGCTGAGTATCATACCCTCATCATCCGGCCACCTCCACAGAGCCCCACCTGTGAGCTTGGGGGCATCTGGACCTAACTGTAGCAAACACAATGTTTAGGAGTTTCTGGTTTGGTTGAATTTTGTCTGTTTTGTATTTTCTGAGACGCGTCTCTGTTTCCCAGGGAGGTTATAAGCACCTGAGCTCAAGTGGTCCCCCAGTCTCAGCGACCAGGTCCCCAGGTCCCTCAGGCCTTTGTTTAGACTTGGAAGAAGAATCGGAAGTGTCTACACACAGCTGGACAGGGTGTGGGGAGGAGAGAGCCTGGGTGTGGTGGCTCACGCCCGTGAGGCTGAGGCAGGAGTGTCACTATGAGTTTGAGGTCATCCTGAGTGAGCTCAAGGCCAGCCTGAACTACATAGTGAGAGCCTGTCTCCAAAAAATTAAACAGAGAGAGCCCAGGCCTGGGAAGGAAGAAGCCACAGCCAAGTCCAGGCGACCTGCCTGATGGGGACAAGTGAGAGAGACTCCAGCTTACCCCTGAGCCCTCCCTAGAAATATCACATCACCGCTCTGTTCTCCGAGCTCCTTTGTTTACGGCAATGTCATAAGTGTTTTTTTTTTTTTTTAAAGAAGAGAACATTCTGGGTAACTGGGCTATGAAAGTCTCTCTTAAGCATTCGTCTTCAGGGATTTGAAACAAGGGAAACCTGTCTCAGGTCCTGAAGTGATGCTTGCGTGAGCCCATCTGGTCTTAGCAGATGTCCACACTTTCCATTCCATGTGCTTACTTCCCCTCCTGTTCTAGTGAGGAGACTGAGGAGTGAAAGGGAAGATGTAAAGGTCACATAAAACTCATAGCAGGTGGGCATCATTTGGGCACGCCTATAATCCCAGCACTCAGGAGGCTGAGGCAGGAGGATCACTGTGACTTCCGGGCCAATCCAAGCTACTTAGTGAGTTCAAGGCCAGCCTAAGCCACATAGCAAGGCTTTGTCTCAAACAGCCAAAAACACAAAACAAAACAAACATTTGCTCTCCATCTCTCTTGGGATTTTCATTTTGGGTTTTTTGCAGTACTGAGGCTCGATCCCAGAGCCTTGCACATGGGAGGTGAGTGCTGTGCCACCGAGGTACAAGGCTCTCTTTTTTTGTCATTTTTCCAGGCTGAACGTCAGTGGTCCCCAGACAGGCTCACAGGCTTCCAGGCCTCCTTGATCGCCAGTGGTGACTATCCTTGGTCCCCTTTCTAGTCCTGGCCAGGCGTGGGGTGGGACACTGAAGCGGGTCCTCTCCTCAGCACTGCAGCCAGACTCTCCCCGGAGGGGCCACAGGTAGTAGGCGGGTGGAGCAGGCCGTCCCTGCTGACCTGGACAGCTTGTTCTCCTGACACTTCGCTGCACTCTGAACCCACACACCATGATACTTAACATTTACTTTATTTTTATTTCATTCATACTGTTATGCCCAGATCTTAAGTCCCCCAGTGACCACGAGGGAGCCGAGTCCGATGGAAAGCACAAGAGGGTCTTTATTATAAGCTCTAGCAGGGACTCTCAATCGTCACCGACACAGCGGATCAAAATTGAGAGCGCTGACTCTAAATCGGCAGGGTTTTTATTGAGGTTACAGTAAGGTTTGGGGAGTTTCAGCTCGAGTGTTACATGATTGGTTGACATCAGGCAAGCGCGAGGTGTTTAAACGTGATTGGCTGGGCTCAATGGGTCAAACCACCAACGGTTGTTTAAACTATCATAAAGGACATCTGGACCTTGTACTTAGTGGTTGGCTGTTGCTAGGGGGATATTGCTAAATATCACCCTCAAGGGTGGGTGGTCAAAGTAACTGAGCTCATGACCCAGTCATGTGGCCCCTCCTGGATCTGAGCTCGTGACCCTGAGCTCATGACCTGGTCACCTTATTTTAAGATGGAGCCTATTTTTAAAAGGAAATGGAGTTACTTAGGTCCCCCAATATATGTGTGCAGCACAGGAAGTGTACATTCTTCTCGGGAGTGCGTACATGTGCATCAAACAACTTGATTCTTTTTATTCCCCTCCCTCCCTCCCTCCATCGCTAGCTCCCTTTTCCCATTTCCATTATCATTGTTATTTTTTTGATATTTATGACCTATGTTTACATTCACTGCCAATATGTAGCACATGTACCTGATGCATCTTTGTCCACCGCCACGCCCCTCCCCCTCCATTCACTGCTCTGATTCCTTTTATCTATCTTTTATTTTGCTCTCTATTTGTACTTTGCTTTACTATTCAAATGAGAGAAGCCATATGGTGTTTAAGCTTGTGGGTTTGATTCAGTAGTTCCCATTGTTTTCCAGATACATCCATTTTCCTTCAAGTGACTTAAGTTTATCCTTCATGGCAGAGTAGTACTCCACTGTGTATAGATACCACATTTTCCTGTCTGCTCACTTGTTGATGGACATGCGGGCTGCTTTGAACATTTAGCTATTATGAATTGTGCTGCTACAAATATTGGTGTGTGTACTGCTGGGATATGGTGAGGGTTTTTCCATTTTTGTGTGGTGCTGGGGTGGAGCCTCACATATGCTACGAAGCCCCTAATACTGACCCCTCTTGAGATTTACCTTATCTAATTCTTGCTAAGAAAGCTGTCCTGCTGAGTAACCCATTTGCTTTCCCTGCAATGACCCTGAGGGTCTTGGAAGGGACCCTGTTTCCACCCCTGGTGGGGGAAGTGGACATTAAAAAGAAGCAGAGATGGGGCCGGGGAGTTAGCTCAGCGGTTCCGGCGCCTGTCTTGCAAGCGCAAGGGCCCAGGTTCGATTCCCCAGTATCCACATACAATACTGGGTGTGGAGACTCACGCCCAGCAGCAACCAGTACCACATGCCACAGTGCTGGGTGTGGTGGCTCACGCCTGTAATCCCAGCACTCAGGAGGCAGAGGCAGGAGGATTGCTGTGATGTGAGTTTGAGGCTGAGCTCAGGTCCAGCCTGAACCACAAAGTGAGACCCTGTCTCAAAAAAACAAAAAACAAAAAACAAAAAACAAAACAAAAAAAAAGAAGCAGAGATGGAGGCTCCAGGAAGTCTCTCTCCGGCTGCTGCATGTTCCTTTAAACAATGTTACTGTGGTCCAATTTACATACCATAAAACCCCCATCCTAAGTGCATCGTGAAACCCAGCTGCTGTCACTCTCTGCAGAGTATGGAGTCTAATTTTAGACATTTGTAGCATTCCTGAGCTCAGCCTGGGCAACTCAGTGACTTAGTGAGACACTCACAAGAAAAAGTCCAGTAAAAGGTTGGAAATGTAGCGTCCTGCTACGCCTGGGACCGGCAAAGAGAAAAGCTCCAAAGGAGGATGCTTCATTTAGAGGCAGGCAGCTCCAGTCCTGCAGCCAGTAGTGGCCTTGAGTGATGCTGCCCTGTGCCACCAAGATGAGACGCCGGGCTCCGCGCCACTCTCAGGCTCTGGAAAAAGCCCTGGGATCCTCTGCTACTGCCAAGGTCAGCAGAGTCAACAAGGCCCTGTTCCTAGGCCCAAGCTCAGGGTGGCCTGTGGGCACCTGTAGTCTGCTGAGGGCCACAGTTGGTGGCATCACCATGCTGGGCAGTGCCACCGTGCTGGGCAGCGCGTGGAATGGAGCCCTGGCGGACTTGGAGGATGTGGGACCCACCACGCCCCCTGGTGGTGTGGCGCCTTTCCATGGAATTGCAGTGAAGGAACTAGACCTAGGGTGGGAAGCTGGGAATGGGGAGTGGCAGGCGGGGCCCTTCATTAGACGAAGTTTGAATTCTCACTTTTTACCCAGGCAAATAAAAGCCGTGCCAAGCATTCCTTGCCATTTTTAAAGAAAACATTTCTTTATTTTTTAATTGAAGAAATCTGTTTCCAGCCATCCTAAGTGAATTGTAAAATGCAATTATTGTTACTTTAGCAGAGGCATCCAAGTCCAACATTAGACACTTACTCCAAGATATCTTTTTAAAAAATGAATATGTTAGGCATGGTCACACAAGCCAGTGATTCCAACACTCAGGAGGCTGAGGCAGGAAGACTGCTTTGAGTTCAAAGTCAATGGGGGTTACATAGTGAGTACAAGGCCAGCCATACATAGTGAGACTGTTTAAAAAAAAAAAAGACAAACAATTATTGTAGTTCTTATTTTCCCTAAGATTTCATCCCTGAAATCTTACTAAATACAAAAGATAGTATCATCTGATACCCATTAAAATTACTGTTCATATAACAGAGGTTCCCTTTCAGTCTCACCTGTTGTTAGTAGACTTTGTACCATCCTGAATAGTGTCTTTCATAAATTTTATTTCATGATAAACATTTTCCCATATTATTACTAGTGCTCCATAGATGTGTATGTCGGTGACAGAACGTATACTATTCTGTAGCTATCCTGCTGAGTGAAGCTATTTGTCTGTTACTGTAGCAAAATACCTGAGGCAGGTATTAATTGAACAGAGAAAAGGGTTGCTTAGCTCATACTTTTGAAGGCTGGAAGAACAAAATCAGTCACTCCATTGGTTTGACCTCTAACAGGAACATGAACGTTAGAGACAGGTGACATCACAAGAAGGAAGCCAGAGAAAGACCCAGAGTTTGTACTGCGGTTTGTATCCCAACTTCTTCTCTTGAGACTTCAGGGGTCCCAGGAGAGCCACCTTCCCAGGGCAGGTCCCCAGTGAGCTCAGGACCTCCGGTAGGCCCCACTACTCACAGGTTCCCTACCATTCATTACCACCTTGTGACTGGGCCTCCAACAGGTGAAGCCCCGGGATGCCAGGAAGCCCAGCCCATGGCACCCTTGTAAACAGAACAACCTCATCTTCCTCACAGTGTCCTCTCACCTTCTGCTGAGCACACACACATGCAGCGTGGAGCCAGGCGTGAAGGAGGGAGCATCCCCATGTCATTCATGTTAGTGTCCTTGCTCTTACTGTAGCAAAGTGATGGAGATAACTGGCTTCGCAGTAAGAAAGGTTAATTTGGGCGCAGTTTCAAAGGTTCATCCCACGGTTGGTCTGCCCTCTTGCTTTTGGCCTCTCAGTGAAACATACATCACAGCTTATTATGCATAGTGAAGCAAAGCTGCTCACTTCCGGGTGGCTGGAAAGGAAAGGGCACAGGAAGGAGCGGGGCCCAGTGTCCCCTGCAAGGCCACGCCCCCTGGTCTTACTTCCTCCTCAGTCCCTGCCTCCTGCATAGGCCGGCAATGAGACTCAAACACATGAGCCTTTAAGGATGCTTATCCAGACCAAACTTTGGCTGTGTGGTCTCACTTGAGAAACACCTGCTGTAGGCACTCTGCACCCTGGAGTTGTTACTTCATTTAATGAGCTGAAGAATCAGCACCAGTCTGTGCTCCTGTCACTGCCAGTGGTTCCCTTCTGCTTCTTCAATTCACCCGGCTTCTTCAGGGTGAACGCCTCCTCATCCTTCCAAGCTCAGGTTACATATCTGTTCTTCTCTGATGCCCTCCCCAACATCTGCGTTCTGCCTTGGGAGAGTCAATGCACACTGCTTTGTCCTGCCACCTGCAGCCATCTTATCCCCATTACAGTCTTGAATTTCCACATTATCTTAATGTTATTTATCTTGCATCTTTCTTCTCACGCTAATGCACCAATTCCTTGAAGTCAGGGGCAGCGTATTACATAGGATTGGGTTTCACTGTGTGTGCTAGAAAGCCAAATAAAAGTGGCATTAATGAGGTAGACAAGAAGTCTGGAGTTCGGTGGTCCTGGCTGCTTTGGTAGCTCTGTGCTCATCAGAGACATTTTTGGGGATTTTTGGTTGTTTTTTGCTGTACCAGGCAGGGCCCAAACTCAGGTCTTTACACTTGCCAGCCAGATGCATTGCCACTGAGCTACATCCCCAGCCCTATAGTAATTTTTTTTTTTTTTTTAGGTTTTTTGAGACAGGGTCTCACTTTGTAGTTCAGGCTGGCCCTGAGCTCAGCCTCCAACTCACATCACAGCAATCCTCCTGCCTCTGCCTCCTGAGTGCTGGGATTACAGGCATGAGCCACCACGCCCGGCACTGTGGTATGTGGTACTGGTTGCTGCTAGGCGTGAGTCTCCATGCGCAGTATTGTTACATGGTTACCAGGGATCGAACCTGGGCCCTTGCGCTTGCAAGACAGGCGCCGGAACCACTGAGCTGTATTCCTGGCCTGAGCCCTATAGTAATTTTTAAAATGTAAGCATTCACTATATATTTCAATCACACCTCTACAGTTCTCGCACTTCATGGAGCAGGTCTGAGAGTCTTCTGTGTGAGTGTCTCAAAATGCAGAATGATCAGCATGACCATGAAAGCCGCTGCCGAGTGCACCCACTGGAAAGGCAGCTGCTACCAGCATGACGCTGTGTCCTCATCCACCTTTTTCACTGGATCTGGAACTGGCAACTTCCCCGAAGTCAAAATGACCATGAAAGGGAAATGTTTTAAATAGATTCAAGTCAACACGGCAACGACAGCACAGCTAGAGATGCTCATAAAGAAGGACTTTCAAAAAGTAGCCAGAACAATAGGACAGATGTGGTTGAAATGAGGGAAAGAATCTCATGGGGAGATTAATGGAATGTGTCTTCTACTTTAATAATATTTTTTATTTAAACATTCACTGTATTAGCCAGGCATCATAGAACTCAGGAAGCTGAGGCAGGAGAATCATCATGAGTTCGAGTCCAGGCTGAGCTATATTGTGAGACCTTATTTCCGAATATATCATCTGGCTGGCCTGCATCCTGAGCTCAAAGGTATATTGACGACACTCTTGCCTGTCGTTTTGTAGCTCACAGTTCTGGCACAACACCACAACCTTAACGCAAATATGATGGTCTGCATCTACCTTCAGGCCCGTAGAGGCTTGCATTCCCAAAGGAGGGAGAAGCCCACGCCACCTCTTTTGAGGCTGCATGGAAGACTGAGAGCAGGGCTGACATTCTTGAGACCTAGTGCTCAGCAGCCCTGAGCCTGGTCTGGTGCTCCGCATTCATTTTCTTGAAATTCCTTTTTTTTGAAACAGAGTCCCACTATACAGTTCTGGCTGGCCTTGAATTCACTACGTAGCCCAGGCTGGCTTCAACATCTCAGTGATCTTCCTGCCACAGGCTGCTGAGTGTTACAAATACACGTATGTGTCATGACACCTACCAAACATATACTTAATTTGCCTGCCTGTGTGTGGGGGTGGAGATGCTATTGCTGCTGTTGCTGGAAATCAAACCCAGAGCCTCAGCCGTGCTAGGCAAGCTCTCTACCATTAAGCTATATCCCTAGCCTACTTCAAATTCTTAATCACTTAAAATTTGTTCCTGAGAGGAGCGGGCTATGGCTCAGTGGTGAGTGCGGGCCTATCATACAGAGGCTCTAGGTTTTATCACTGGCACTGGGGAAAGGAAGACGGTGTCTGGGGCCTAGCTGGGAGACAAGTCTTTTCTCCTGTCCCCCCACTGCCCTTGTAGTCTCTCTGCCTGGCCCCAGAGGACATAGGCCTGGCCTTCTTCCTGGGAAGTGACCCACATTCGTATTCCTCGGGAGTCTATCCCCAAGATGCACCACTTCCTAGGAACTGGCCCGGCAATGTCAGGCTGGCCAGGACACAGTCTCTCAGGGTGGTCAGCATTTTCTAGGCTCAGTGCCCGGGTCACCTGCTCCCAGAGGGAGGGAGCTGACCCAGCGTCCCCCAGGCTGACTGAGGGTGGATGCTGCCTGCCGCCGCGGCTTTCCAAAGTCCTCCCAAGGAGCCCGACAACTCCTGGGAACACAGCACATTCTCCTCCTCCAGCCAGTCAGGGAATGTTTGATGAATGAATAAGATTTGAGCTATTTTACAGAGCTCTGCCTTTTGGTTATTTATTCATCTTTTTCTTTTTTCTGGTGCTGGGGATGGAAGTCAGGGTTTTATACATGGTCCACACAAAGATGCACACACACGTTCTACCACAAAGCCACACTCCAGCCCCTGAGCTTTTGTAAACAAAATCTCTGCACAAAACACTGTATCCAGGCTGGGAGGAAAAAAACAGGATGAAGAATTGAGCATATGGTAATAAGCAAAGAAGATGATATATGCATATACATTAATTTCCCTCAACACTTTATTATGAAATTTATTGATTAAATTAAAAAGTTAGAAGCATTGTATAGCAGATACCATATACTCACTTCCTAAGTTATGAATGTACATGTTGGTACATGTTGGTCTTTGTGTGCATGCGTGTGTGTGTGTGTGTGTGTGTGTGTGTGTGTGGTGCTGCAGATCAAGTTCAGGGCATTGGTGCCCCTGGCCTTTCCTCTGATGTTCATTTTCTGCCGTGAGGTGGTCAGTTTTGCTCCACCTCACCTTCCCCACCACCGCCTTTCCACATCCCCACAAGGAGTCCAGATGAACCTGTTCCCTTCATAAGCTCATGATCTGCACCCTAGGAATCTGAGACAGTAAGTGGAAGCCCACATACACACCACTCCTTGAGGATTACAGGTGTGAGGAGACACACGTTGTCTTCTGTGTAGTCTTCACTAGCAGAGGTTTGGTGTGACGCAGTTTGTGTAGTGAAATCATGTCTTGTTTTTCAAATATGAAAGTGAAATAGTCTGGTGTGGTGGTGCTACACACCTGGAATCCCAGCACTTGAAACGCTGAAGCAGGAGGATTGCAGTGAGTTTGGTGTCAGCCTGGATTTCACAGTGAGACCCTGTCTCAAAAAGAAAAAAAAATAGTGAAATGGTAAATCTACTTTAGAAATATGTGGCCCTACTTCCATTTTGAAAGTAAAAACATCTCTTCTTTTTAAAATGTTTACAGTACAGTATTTTAAAAATAATTTTTATAGTACTAATTTTTATAGTACTTTTAAAAATAATTTTTACATATTGAACCCAGAGCTGTGCACATGCTAAACATGCTGTAGGACCAGGGATTTAGCTCAAATGGTACCGCAACTACCTGGCAAGCACAAGGCCTCGAGTTTGATTCCTGGTATCTCAAAAAACAAAAAAAATTTTTTAAAATATGTGCTCTACCAGTGAGCCACGCCCCAATATGAGACCCTTCCTCTTGGGCTTTTGGGCACACTTCATGAGTGGGGTTCCCCTGCTCCCCCATGCCCTCACCATGCCCGAGAGGCTTCCAGATGCATGCAAAATCTCCCTGGACTGTGGCCTAAGCAAAGAAGACATCTCATTATTTCTTGTATTAAAAGTCTGGAGGAAGAGGCTTCCAGGTCAGTCAGCAGGATGCTGAGCTGACATGTTGGTGGTTTTCTAAGCATTAATGACTTCCATAGTGCCCAGCAGCTTCTCCAGGTCCCTTCAGGAAAAGAGGAGCTGTCCC
>PVIR01008162.1:0-21837 GCA_004026965.1 Petromus typicus
CTTGGGAATTAATCATTTGGAGCTGCACTACTTCTTAAAAATACTCCTAGAATTAGAAAATTATAAAATAGGTTAGAGTCATTTTCTTTTCACTGTCTCTCATTATAATGCCACTGTAACTAGTGACTTCTGAGAAGCTGTATAATGATTAACTTAAAGAGTGATGACCTGGGTTCTGAAATCTGCTTGTTCTATTTAAATTCTTGTTCCCCCGGTTACTATCTTATACCAACATGCTTTTAAATATTTCTACAGTAAACACAGGACATATCAACCTCTGTGAAGTAGTGTTACCTACTTTAGAGAGTTTCCTTGAATATAAAATAAGGTAAAACACAAACTCTACAGCTCATCAGAGCACTTAACATATATATATATATATATATATATATATATATATATATATATATGAAGTACAATCTGAAAATTATATATATATATATATATAAATTTTTATGAGACTTAAACAACAACAGCTAAACATTTTATTTTCAAATTTCCCAGTCCTGGTTACAGTATCTTTAGCTATAGTATCCTGTAGTACAACTGAGTAATTAGTCACAATTTCATTTCCACCCTTATGTGCTCAAAATCTTATTCTCTAAATCTAAATTTTATCAGTTCTAGTTTATAGCTTTTGGATGTCATTGTGTGGTACTGAGTTTGATCACAGTAAGGGTTAGAAATCAGCATACATCAAACAGCTGTTATCAAATTTTTTAACTTAATTATTCAACTAGCCATGCACAGTGCCTTTTTTCCTACTCATTAGAAGTATGCAGTGATCAAGTGAGTGAGCTACCTTAACAAGTTAACACAGTGCTAAGAATGATACACACTTTGATCCTTTAGGAATGAAAAAAAAAAAAGACAAGAAAGCAGAGTATTTTCCCAAGAAAAGTAGAGTATTAAATATCCATAAAAGTTCATAGGTACTGGAGTTTTACAAACCTATCTCAAGAAAATTATGGTAGCTGGATTAGACAATGAGAATGTAAACTTCCCATCATTGAGCAAGTCTTCATATATATAAAAAAGTTCATTATCCACTAGCTCATGAGAGCCTCTTGTCCTTTATAAATCATGATATATGCTCTTTCAGTGTATTTCCTTATTAAATTTAATCAATAAAATTCCCCAAAATAAATAGACTGTCTTGCGCAGTGAACACTAATACCTGCCATGCTTACATGTATTTAACATGGTGTAGAAAATTAAATATGCTCATTCATCTTCTATATTTCTTGAGCTCTAATCAGGCAGATAAGAAACATTCTAAACAGTTAATATCAAGTTAATATCAAGATAAAATAAGAAAACATTAATTCAGAAACATAGACTGAATCAGCACTGAAATTACATAACCTAATCTAGGAACTGACCATAAAATGCTTAGGCATGTGGCTCCACTTCATAAATGGCATTTGAGACTGTACTTCATAATTAGACTATTGCAGTTTTCCAAATAAATTTTTAAATCTTTAAAATGAACTACTTTCAAGCTCTTCTTCACATTAAGCTGGAGAAATATAAACTCTTTGATACAGTATTTGGTATTAATTTAAACTGGATATTCGCTATTTGAATTTATTGCAGCAGATGTCCTCATCTACCCAATTATTTTTGCACAATTTGGCACATATATAATTTTAAAACATCTTGTATCTAGGCAAAGCATTTAATTTTATACCAAATTAATCCCTCTGGAACGTTATATTGGAAGCCATGGTGATTAAAAAAAAGACTTTCATAATAGTGAGATGCTCCAGTAAATACCCAGTACTATATACAAGTAGAAGATCTGGATTCATTTCCCTGTTATATACGATGGTGGTTTCCGTATTACTAATGTACTGATCCTCAGCACGGAGATATTAAATAATATTGTGTCTTATTCTCATGCCTCTCTAATTCTGTGTTCCTTTGTTCCTGTGTTTGATGGAGAACATATTCTTTCCTTGTCCTCAAAAGGACAATGGCTATATAGTGATTCATAAGTCTTTAGCAATGTTGCCAGAAACAAGGGTAATCAAAAACCATACCTTTTTATTTTTACCAGGTTAAATGAATATACCACACTATGTGTTTTTTTTGTAACTTAATGAGAATTAATGTCGGGAAATTATGATTGTTGTGTAACAAACCATTCCAAAGTCACAAAAATAAAGTGACCACCTTATTCTGCGCCTAAGTTGTGTGGACGAGAAATTTAGACCTGATATTTAGGAATGGTTTAATTCTGCTCATTGATATCTGAGTACTCAGCTCAGACAACTCAGACTAGGGGTGACTAATGACTCCGGAGTTTAAGCATCTGCAAGCTCCTTTAGGCACATATCTGACACATAGGCAGAAAATACTAGCAGCTTAGAGACTCACGGGAGACTGTTGACTAAAGCACCTATATGTGGCCTGTCCTAATGGTCTGGGTTTCTCAGAGCATGGTGGCTACATTTTGAAAGACAACCTCACAAAAGGGAGCATATAGAGATGAAGAACTGCAAGAGAACCTGAAGAGAGTTACATGTTCTTTTCTAACCTAAAGTAAGAGTTTATATGACACCATTTCTTCAGACTAGTTATTAGCAAGTGCTTAAGATCAGTCTAGATTCAAGGAGAGAAGACGTAGACCACATCACTCAGTACAAGTGTCAGAGAACTTATGGATGTATTTTTAAAACATTGCAAATAATATAGAGTTAATGTGTATTTATCTCTTTGTTTTGTATGTGCTAAACATTGGTATAGTGTCTGGCTTATTATGCATCTGTCAGCTGTTAAGAAGTACTGTGATATTTAAACAGCGACAGCAAAGAATTTTCTTGATATTTTAGAGCTCAGGTTTGAATTGTGCTCTAGAATTTCAGGTTACATGAGAACATTCTTCTTCACAACATGTAGACGTACACTGGTCTTAATTTTTTTATTCAAATCTTTATTAGTACATTATGAATACACATCATCATCGCATTCAACATTGAGAGTTTGTACCAGCATATGACACGACTTGATTCTCATTTTCCCCTTCCCCCACCCACACTGCAATTCCTACCCCCTATATACATAAGCTTTGTTTCCTTTTATTACTATCACATTCTTTTTCCCCTTGTTATTTACCCTTACACCCTCTTTCCTTTTAAATATTTTCTATTTCAGATATCATCTATATATACTGGAAGTGGCTTTAAAGTTTTAATAGCCAGTTGTCTGAGCAGAGTTAAATGCTGCAAGGCAATAATGAAGATGATAATGAACAATAACAAGAAGTACAAATACACATTATTGACAGTCATTCCCTTGACATTGGTCTTATTTTGGATCTCTCCAAAATTGGACACCAAAGAAAGCATTTAGATGCATCTAGTTTATTTGGGAGGTGATCTTAGGAAGCAAATGAAGACTGTGAGGCAGAGAATCACTAAAGTGTGTAGGAATCACCCACCATAGCTGCCAATGGCATACGGGATAAGTTATAAAAAACATCTGTTCCATCTTATTTTTCTTTTACAGTTATTTTTAATAAATATATTTCACAAACATTTTATAACACGCAAATAATCTGAGACTTAAAAATAATGATCATGGATATTTGATTGTAAAATGCTTTTTTTTTTTAGTTTCACTTTGATTTACTTTTTAAATACCTTTTGCAAATGTTTCTCAGATTTTCCATAAATTATCTGAAGTGCATTTCAGCAATATTGTTTATACAGTTTAATACCATTTTCTACTTCTTTATGGAGTTTTTCTTATTGGTATCCCCTGCTGCCCTCTTCAGTATTCCTTAAGCAATTGAACAGCAAACATCTGGAGATTTCCCTCGCTTCCATCCTGGAATTTCTCTATTCTTTTCATCTAAATTACATTACTTATTTCCTGGCTCCCGGAACTGACATCTCTCCTGGTTTTTCCTTTCTCCTTAGAAGACTACATGATCCAGAAGCTTGTTGAGCATTTCTGTTGGTGATAATTTGTTTCAGGACAATTTATTTACAAGATGTCTTCATTTTATCCTGTCACCACATTACCAGTTTTAATAATTACAATATCCTAGTTTGAATGTCAGTACTCTTTTGTAATTCTGGAGATATGCCTAAGTAATATACTAGAATCCAGATGTTAGTATTAAGAGTCTGTGTGTCATTATGATTCCAACTCTTTGGAAATGACCAATTCTTTGTGAAGTTGGTTTTGCTTATTTTTTCTTAAAGTTTTTGTGGATTTTCTTTTAGTACTTACACACTTCTATTTTATGAAGATGGTATTTAGTGAGGTATTTAGTATTATCTCTTCAGGCTCTGTCTCCCCCTCTTTGTCCCTTTCTCTCTCCCCCTTTCTCTCTCTCTCTCTCTCTCTCTCTCACAATGATTGAACTTTACTTCATATTTGAAATACATTTGTTTACTAACAAATATTTAATATGTATTTTATATTTATACACTTTTAAATATATTTAGTATTTATTTATTAATAAATAATATATTAATGTACATCATATGGAGAGACACAGATAAAACGGTTTAATAATTTTTCTTCTCTTTTTTGAATATAAAGACTAGCAATGAGATAAATGCTCACCACTTACTTCTTTATATTTACTCAAACAAATACACACACATATGTGCACATACATGTTTATCCACCCCATTTCTTTCTCACACGTATTAGCACGTTGTACTTCCAGTGGTTTCCTCCTTTCCATTTTCTCTCTATAACTCTTACAAATTAAATTCAAACTTTCTATCTTGACTTTTTGTTGTTCTTAACTGTTCTTCTTTATTATTTTTCCTACTTCCTAGGACGTTGTATTTAATTCAATATACTGAATTTATGCTTTGATCCTGACATTTTTAATTACTGACAAAATATTTTTCTTCATCTATTTCCTCATCTTCATTCTTTGCAGTTCCATTTATGTGATGCCTTCAATGAATGCTAGCTCATCAACATATTCTCTTATTTATTTATTTGAAATGTTGTCTATCGGACCTTACTTCCTGCATCACTTTTAGCTATATATCAGTTTATTTCTGTCTCTTCTTTTCGTGTTGGAACCTTTACTGGAAATTTTATCTTAGCTGCCTTTTCCTACTAAGAATGAGTGTTAATCCCATACTTTAGTTGCACAAGCAAAAGAATACTTGATCTAAAGATGCCCAGAGGAGAGATGAGTGATCAGAGGAATGAAGCTGTGCTCGACTACTGCTGTATGCTGCAGAAGAGATTTTCCACTTGGGGTACATTAGTAAACATCCATAGATCCTGGAAACTACTTGATATCTACCTCAAACTTTTTATTTTATTACTTTGTCCAAGAGTGTCTTAGTTACTTTTCTTGTCACTGAGACACAATGCCTGGCTTAAAAGAAGAAAGGTTTATTTCTGGCTCAAAGGTTTGAAAATCTCAGTCCTTGCATGGTCAGCTGGCTGAAAGGCAGCTATGGCCTGGTGAAGAGTCTGCCATGGTGCAAAGCCCCTCAGGGCACTGCAGCTAGGGAAGCAGAGGCAGAAGGGAGGAGCCATTCAAATGAAAGCCTCGGTGACTTTTCACTTTTGCCCGAACCCCATCTATTAGCACGACCCTCATAGGTGGTTAAATGCATTGAGGAGCATGGTGCCCCTGGAGCAATCACCTTCCAAAAGCTTTACCTTTGAACACATGGTGCTTTGGGGAAACGATCTCCATCTAAAGTGTAACAAAGGAGAAGGTCATAATGTCATTCTATGATTCAAAACGAACACCATCTCAAAAAGTAGCTAGTCTTGAATTTGAAAGATGGTAGATGGTATGGGATCAGCTTCCCTGATGAAATGCCAGCTGTCTTTCTTGCAATAATACATTGAGACAGAATGTGCCAGTTATAACACCCTTAATGGAATTTATTCTAATCTTAAGAAAAGGAAAACATAGGATTCACATTCATTAAAATACTTTTTAATTATTCTAGAGCTTTGCCTCTAAGATCAAGGACTGAATTTATTCACTTAACCAGAAAAAAATAAACCTAAAAAAGAAAAAAATGATTTAGCGACATTGGACAGAAGATTAAAAAGTATAACATTCCCTGAGATGTGAAAAACAAGTAAAAAACATTTCTATTTTTATTGCAGTAGAGCACATGTGCCAAAACAAATGGAGAATGCACAGGTATGGATCAGTACTGCACTTCCCTACAAGGAATCTGGTGAAGGATTTTGTACAAATTGTAACAAGTGTATTATTGTGTCATCTGTTCCTAATAAAGGAGCCTGACTGAGAAGCCAAACATGAATACCTTTGTATTTCATGCATGTGTTAGTCACTTTCTCTTTTCTGGGATAAAATGCTTCCTGCTCACAAATTACAAAGAAGTTCATTGGGCTGATGGTTTCAGAGGTTTAAGTCCATGGTTGCCTGGCTCTAATGCTGAGTCAACATGATAGAAAGGGATGGAAGACGATAGCTGCTTAACATGAGGCAGCCAAGAAGCAGAGAGAATGGAAAGGAGGAGCCAGACAGAAGAATATACCTTATAGATCCCTCACCCAGCGAAGTACCTCCAGCAAGACCCCATCTCCTTATAGCACTTTCAGCTATGAATGCAGCCAAAGATCAATCCACTGATGGGTGTACCATCGCCATGATCCAATCACCTTCTGAAAGCAGGATTTTGAGACTTCAGGGGATACTGTAGATTGAAAGCATAATAATGAGTAATAGCTAAGTGTGGAGGAGATTAAGTAAGTCTTCAGAGATTCATAGATTGTGAAGAAGGTACTGTAAGTGCAGAAGCGATGCACTAAATATGGTTTGCTGAGGCTAACCTATCCTCTTATAAGGATATTAAGGTCCATTTCCCTTATTGAGTAAGGGAAGAATAAAAATGTTTATGTGAAATTTTTACTCTTGCCACGTATCAGGAAATAATGCAATGACATGAATTTAATATGAACTTGACTACAAATATATGGAACACAGTCATAGCCTTGAGTTTGCCTTGAAGAGGAGAAGTAAAGACATTCTTTTTTGTGTGTTACTGAGGATTGAACTTGGGCCCTTGTGCTTGCAAGGTAGATGTGATACCGCTGAGCCAACTCGCTGGCCCAGGAAGTAGACACATTCAACCTAAAACAGACTTTTCATATTTACTTCTAAGTTTTTAAGAAATAATTTCTTCTTATAAGATCACTGAACCTAACTACAAATATGTGAATGGCTAGAGAAGTGGTGTCACTTCCGGTCAACTAGAACAGAAACAAGTTTTGAGATTCTCCCTTGGAGTGACAAAGATTGGGGTGATATTTACACTTTTTATTTTATAAAATAGGACGCATACAGAAGCCAGTAGAGTGTGACTGCCAAGAAGAATCTGCTTGTCAGCATAAGCCACCTTCTCCAAAGCAGGAATTTTGTGTAACATTGTCAGTGGACACAACTTTGCAATACAAGCACTTTCAGAGAACTCCATCTACTTTAGGTTATTTCATGCATATTTTCATTCAGTTCACTGTCTAGGAATCACGTAGTTTCCAGATTCTCAGAAAATGTCTTCTCTGACAATACACCTCGCATAGAAACAGCATCTTCATGCACCTTCCAGGATGCTCTTACAAGCACATCAGACTGCCAATACATCCTTTACTCCATTACTAGAGTAACACATTGCTTAAAACCTTGTGATATTTTTTCATTTGTATTTCTCAGATTGCTGGATAGTCTACGTGCTCCAATTTATGCCTTTTTCTTGGTTTTCCTCAATGTTCTAATCCTGCTACCTAAAACAGTACTTGGACTGTGATAAGCATCATTGTTGGTATGAAGTAACTTGGCTCAAGTGGGCAGATTCCTGCGCTCCACAAGGCATTCATTCTCGTGGATGCCCAGCTAAGATAGGAATATCATAGATGGAGCAGCCAGAATAATTGAGAACTGGTGGGGCCTTTTCCTCTATCTATTTGGACTTTATATGGCACCTCACGCCACCAGGAGTCCTTTCCTTTAATAACTAATCTGTAGAGTCAACTCACTAGGTCACTTAGCATTCCCCAAATTGGTTCTTAGAGAATCATTAAGTTGAGGTAAAATGAAAATATGTCTGAGACAATTATGTCACATAAGGTATAATTCCTGAAGGAAAACCAACATATTAATATAGCATACACCTTTGTCAATCTTGAATCACAATAGCAGATTGGTGAAAAATAAAATAATACAACTTTTCATTGCACTATGTTGGGGTTGTGAATGACATATACTTCTTATGCCATATAGACCTTGCTTTGAAGACTATAGAAAATATAATTTTATATGCATTTAAATTTAATGTATTATTTTAAGTTTGTTTTGAAAGTATTATATTTTGGAAGCCATTAGCACACATATGCTGACAACTAAAGACTAAGTGTCTTTCTTCTCAAAACAGTATTTCACTGAATACATCATTCCTTATAAGAATGTTTTAATTACAGAAGTAAAACAAAATAATGATTCAAATTATAACAATTTGGGAAGAAGCCATAATCTGTGGATAAAGAAGGACTGAAATCTCATTCTTTTTCAGGAGATTATAAATCCAGAACTAGCAGCCAGAGTAGGGTTGAAATTGTGTTCCAACCAGTGAGATAATGCAGCAAGTGGCAGTGATTGCTATGTTTCTTCTGTACAGTCACAACAGTCAGCAATGCACAGTTTATAGCCTCTCACCACAGACAACCCCAGTTGTCTAGGTATCAACATGTCTCAGTTGACTTTAGCTTACAGGCCTAAAAATAGTAAATCAGTGTCCTATAATCTGTACTGAATATAGTACTGCTATTATTAGGACACTTATGAACTTAGAGAGAGCATGCAATATTAAAACTGTAATTAGATTATTAAAATTATAATTCCTTAAAAAATAAAGCTAATTGACTCTTCAGCAAGACATCTTTATGAAATTTCAATAAATAACACAGTTTTTTTAACTTCACATCTTAATATATACACAGCATGATTGCACTCATCAATGAGAATTTGTACCAGTATATGGCACAACTTAATTCTCATTTTTTCCCCATTCTCTTATCCACCCTAAAACCCTCACCCCATATACATAAGATTTTTTTCCCTTCTTTTTATTACCATTGCATAATAAGTAAAGTTTTATCAATATAAACATATCTAACTTCAAAAGGTTTTTAGAGCCACATTTTAGCAAATATTTTTTGGATTCCTTCTTGGATGGAACACAGAGTAATTGCTGAGTTGGTTTTAGTTATATTTTAAAAAGATAATTTTTCCCATTTAATTTAAAATTTGAGTTGCAATGTTAGCATTTTTAAATGAGTGAAGTACTGTTTTAAAGCAAAATCTCTTCGAGATAGAAAAGTACGTGTTTCACTTCGTAGGAGTATAAATCATCATTATTTTAAAATTGTATTAAAGTTTCAATATCCAGCTAATCAGAAATACTTCCTAACATTCCATCAGTCATAATAGTAGTCAAATAAGAGACTAATCAATCTAATTCAGTACTTGTTAAGTATTTTAATTTGCTGAGTGTGTAATAACTACTCAATGTGTGAATTAGACTCACACATACGCTGTTGGCAAGAATATCAATTAAGGTATTTTTGTGCAAAAGAAGAAGGTGATCCAGGAGGATCTAGTAAAGTAAAATAAGGTTAATGCAATTGATGATCAAGTGTTTTCCTACCCAGAATAGTATCTTTGAAAAACAATTTGAAGACAGAGCCATCAAGCTCAGTCTTTTTTTAATTTATCATTTTTAGTGAAAATATGAAAATAAATTGTTTATCCAAATTATAGTAGCTACATAAAATTATAATAAGGTCACATAATGGACTGTTCTGTAGCCATTTAAAGGAATAAGGAATAAATTCTGGTCTATAAATATATTCACAAATTATGAGAACAAGATAATTTGAAGAAAAATACAACCATCTCTGGTCTTCATCTTTTATTCATTATAAAAATTATAAAATATATGCACGTATATGTGTATACATAAATATACACATGTATGTAAATATAGGAAATGTTTTATTGATGCAGTGAACTATAATATTGCTCACTTATTCAAAGAAATAGAATTGGATGTTTTTCTTAACTGCTAGAACTTTAAAGTATGTCACAAAATTTGAATTATTTTAACCTTTTATATTTTTTAAGTAATATTAGCATTTCTGGGGGAGAATTTAAAGTCTTATTTTATAAGGGATTTTGTTAAACTACAAAATCAAGTAGGAAATAAAGTTACAAGTAGCAATCAGAGCTTGAAAAAAATCATAGACTACTATTAAACACATTTCGCTTGGTGTTTCTACGTTGCCACAGTGTTTACTCAGCATATAGATGTTGTCCCATGTACCAGGCAAAGGAGCAAGGTCATCCCAGCATTCTAGGTTTCCTGCTGACTGGGTATTCTAATGCTCCTTTGTGTAGTAAAGTCTAATATTTCATCAATATTTTTACATCCAGAAGTGGGATCACTCTCTCCTTTCCTTGCATTTGTGTACACTCATTTTTCTTTGGCCAACAGAGCTGAAATTTCTAGGATGATGATACTGTGATTTCTAACCCTAGATAATTTTATTGGTAGATTTTATACATACAATATGCTCACCTTTAACATTGAGACCTTGTACCCGTACATGACACAGACCCTAGATCATTTAAGACAAAAATCTTTTAAGAAGCATGATTACCCAAAGACTACCATATAAATAAGACCACTTTAGACATCCTCACTGACCACTCCTAGAGGAAAAAAAAATCAACCACCAACCTTAGAAATGAACCATTTTAGATGCCCAGCCCAGTTGAGACTCTTGATTGCAAGAGCGCCAGCTGACACCTGAGAATCCCCGGGGACGAAGACTCAGAGAGCACTTATAGAATTCCTGACCTACATATTCATGAGGAAAATAACACAGCTGTTTTACTCCTCTCCATTTTGAAGTAGCTTATTACAGAGAAATAACCAGAAAATAAATCTATTTTGAATTCTAAAACAAATAAATACTTAGAGGAAATTTCCACCTTGAAGACCAGTCTACTGAAAATAAATTTCAATAAAAACTTCCATCTTATTATTTTCATTACTTATATAGAAGAGGACTTCCTATATTTCAATCAGTTTTTATCATGGACAGTCCCCTTTACATTCTTTGGCTAATATTCTACATGAGGATCGGTTTGGCTTAGGCAAAGTTTTTTTTTAATATTTATCTTTGTTTCATTCTTTATCATACAATGAGGAAATTTATTACACACTGAGAAGTTCTTATTTTACTATTCTTCTTTTCACTTTCTATAAATGTTATACTGTAGCAATTCAATAATTGCCCCAGCTATTTAGGTGATTATCATTCTATCCAGAAGTCAAAGTAATTGAAAAGTATCCTATTTTCCAGGCTTGGTATGGAACTAATTCATAGTACAGTGTAAACAGTGTTATATTCTGCCTCTGTCTCTTCTTTGTCACATTTACAGCTACTGACTTCCACAAACATTTCTAATGTACCAATAGTAATTCCCATTCATTGAGGTAAACTATTGAGAGGAGTAGGAAAATGCATGATATCCTCTAGAATGGCTTTATTTCCCTGCTGTTATGTAATTATCATCATGAAGAATGACTTAGATGAGGCATTCTAAAATCAATCATTTTTCACACATATTCATAAGCATAGTTTAAATCTAGCAACATTCTAAAGCAGGTGAAATAATTTTATTTGGGAGTATTATGAGTTAACAGATTATATAGGAGTGTTTATTTAGAAGTATTATTTAGCATTATTTATTTAGGAATATTATCAGCAGATTATTTTGAGAGATTTTCTAGACATTGCAATACTTCAGACTAGGTATGTGGTTGATTAATATGGTCATAGTCCACAGTTATAGCAATTGATTGATTATGTATGCATTGCTTATTTTTCCAAAACAAGATTAATATTGTAACTATGTTTTATGCTATATAATACCTCAACAACCATCTGTTTCTGTGTAAAAAACAAAACACTTTGTGTTTTATATCAAGGAAAATCTTGATTCTGATTGGCTACAATAATCACTGGATCACTTGGGTTTTGTTTTTTGTTTGTTTGTTTTTCTTTTTTCTGTGTTTTTGTTTTGTTTTATTTTTGTTTTGAGACAGCGTCTCACTTTGTAGTTCAGGCTGGCTCTAAGCTCACTATGTAGCCCAGGCGAGCTTCAAACTCACAGCAATTCTCTTGCTTCTGCCTCCAGAGTACTGGGATTATAGGCATGAGCCACCAAGCCTGGCATTGTGCTGTGATACTAATTGCTGAAGGGCATCAGTCACCACACCTGGCACTGTGGTATATGGTTACTGGGGATAGAACTTGGGACCTTGCACTTGCAAGGCAGATGCCAGAACCACTGAGTTAATTCCCGGCCCACTGAATCACTTTTTAATGTCTCAATGAAGTTCCAATGGCTACAAGCCAGTTTTCATTAGGCCACTCATTTCCCATTATAAGATGTCACATATTTTGCTCTTTACAAAAATATAGTCTCATTTTTATTCAGCTCTACCAATCAGCATTATATTGAGGTTTTTCAAAATAATACAGCCTCATATTTATTAGCCATATTCTATTCAAACTCAAATGAAAAAATAAGATTTACGAAAGATTACTTGAAAATTGTGTGGACCATTTATTTCATCAAGCTCTGAAGCCTATGAAGTTATACTGTGCACTGTCAGAATTATTAGCCATAGATATCAATTAAATACTTAAAATTTTGCTACCATTGAGAAGTGTTATCTGTGTTAAATATCCATTAGATTTCAAAGATATAAAGTGCTACGTTGATATTTTTATTTATTACATGGTGAAATATTTTAGACATGCTTGATTAAACAAGATATACCATTAAAATTAATTTTGCATGCCACTCAGATTTCTGATTTTAATTAGTATGTACTCTATAGTACTGGTTTACATGTAATTCTTGGATTAAATCATGAGAATTGAGTGCAAGTTCATGATCATTGTATTGTTCTCAGTTTTTTTTTACACCTCTAGACTGCCTCAACAGATACTGTATAAGAAATATTTCTTTAAATAATACTTCTTGTTGTATTATTGCTTTTGAAAATAAGTAAAAAGCATTATATAGAGCGTGTTTATAAGGTGCTTTATTGATTATCACAGGATGGGTAAGGCTGTGGTAAGGAATGACTGAATCTCATTATTGTCTTAACAAAACAAAGGTGAAATTTCCACCTTGGTTTCATGCTCTATTTCTCTGGATTGAGAAACTGAATGTGTAAATGTGGGCCAGAGTGTATGATAGATAGAGTGAAATGGGAAGAAAATGTCGCGATAAACTTAATGAACAAATAAAAGTTGAAGGGAGAGTGCACTACCCACTGTCGTCACTCAAGGATAAGACAGAGAGGCCACCCAGCAGCTCAAATGCTGCTGCTCTCTGAACCACAAGGAATAAAGAGCCGAACTTCTGCGAGGTTTTGCATCAATAGTTAAACATTGTAGCCCAGAGCTGACTTAAGTCACTTATACTAAAATTTCATTGATAACAGCTGATTTTATGGTTAAATCCAATGTACAGTTCAGGAAGTTCAAGCTCCCATGTATTCAGAAAGACAAGAGAAGCAAATGGTAAAAAGCAATATTACTGATTCTCTTGATGGATATACCCAATATTATTTTTACTTATATGAAATTTATTTTCAAAAATATTCATAACTCTTTATCTTTTTATTGTTCTACAATTGACCTCTCTTCTTTCATGTGCTTTTATTTAAGGTACTTCTGTTTATATGAATCTGTAAAATATCTGAAATCAGCTTGGGAGTAAAACAACTTTATGCAACTCATAGAGGAGAAGAGAAAATTTGAGCAACTATTAAAAATAATTGACACACTATGATTTGAAAAATTATACTTAATGATATAAATCTAATAACTACAGCTTCAGCTTATAATTCTCAGTGTTTACATTGTATATTAATGGTAACTTTATGTATATACTCTGAGAAAATTGTCAATTAGTAGCCTTTCATTTTTGCTTTGTTACCTCAAGGAAATCACTGGTTACTTTTTGTTCAAAGAGTTTTCACTCAACATATTAATTATTTGAATATAAAAATTAAACTTTTATAAATGGATAGAAATGCACTGAATGTTAAGGAATGGGGATGAAATGTACTTAAGAAGTCCATGAAAATGCAAACAACTAAATCTGATTTCAAGTGTAGTTTTGAGAACAAACTTATACCTGTGATTATATTTCTACCCCAAAATATGACATATAGTTTTCACCTAGTATGCATATAAATTATGATGCTATACATTATCAAAATATTATTGCTAGCCTCTATATAGTTTTAAATGATGCCTACTATGTAGGGTTAATGTACATGAATGTAGTGTTAGAATATCTCTATGCCCCTAAGATCATAGATCGATGGTAACTGAAGACACTGATGCAGACAATTAAATGACTAGGTTCATTTATAATATACTTGATTGAAGTTAGTAAATGCACTAGACGCTCTAAAAATAAACAAGCAGAGAGATTAGACAATGTCTTGTATAACTCAATAGATAGTGACTATACCTATAAATATTGAAATTACAGTTGTAACTACACTGTGCTAACTTCCATAACATGCATGAGAATTCCCAGAGAGTAGCTTCCTTGTGACAAAACTTACAGCCATTTGTCAGATGTAGCTTTCATTTTTTATCTTCTTTAATAGCTCATCATTCTACAGCTTACAGTGATGTTATTTTAACCAAGTGAAATATCCATAAGAATTTTCTTGTACACCACAGCAGCTCAGTTACCAGTTTAGGCCTAGAAAAGCAAGTTTTAGGTGGTGATTTGGTTCTAGTAGCTGTCAGTTCATGTTACATCATTCCCAAACAACCCCGACACTTCTGTGAGAGACATCTGTGGCTCCATCAGTCCCGCTCCACACATGGCCTTCATCCTCAGAATCAAGAGGAAGGAAGAGCTACGGGCTGGAAATTCCAACATCACAGCAGAAAAAAAAAAAAAAAAAAAAAAAAAAGGAGGAGAAACTTGCTGAAAGTGCACAGTCACTCTTTAAGTATCTGTTCCTAATAGGCATTCACCGTTCCTCCTCACATACCCTTAGACAATGCGAGTTGTATGGAATAACAATGTATACTTTGCCCATGGGGCAGTACTGCGTGTCACATATCACTGGTCGGCAATAAATAAACCTCTTAGAGGCAAAGGAGAGGTGAATATTTGAGAATGATTATTCCATGTATGTCACATAAAGATGCAGAACAGTTGGAAGACAGAGAAAGGAAGAGTTCTGGTCCTGGTACCTTCTGTTGTGAGATCAAATATAGACAAAGAAAATAAAAAGGAAGGAAAAACTTATTAGGGAAAATCAGGTAAGTCTTCTGTCTGTTGTGATCAAATCCAAAGGGCTTTTCAAACAGGACAGAATGATCAGATGCATTTGTAGCTTAGGAAAACTCTAGTAAGAGGACTGTAGATATACTTTCCCACTATACTTCTCAGTCTGAGCAAGGAAGGTGTCCTCAAAAAGTGCATTTTCAAAGTAAAAGTAGAGTGAGTTCAGATGTGAACAGGGATGTCTTGTCCTTATATAAGGCAACCTGAATCATCACAAAACTCCTATACAATAAATTCCTAGGAATCCTGATTAAAGTATAATAATAGCAAAATACACTGCTGTGCTTACAAGAAGAGAGAAAAGACCTTCCAAGTCCCTCCAACACAGAGGGAATGTAAAGATGGTGCCATACCGTTGAGCTTGGTGTCCCAGAGGTGACAGCGAGCAGGGGAAGAGCTTTACAAAACCTGTGGTCAGGTTTAAGGCTAAGGCTTGGGTTTTAAAACTTACAAGAAGATATGAGGGGAAATGTCTCACGTCAGTATGAGGGTACAAGTTGGAAAATATCGTCAGAGAATTAATTGTCTAAGAATGTCTGCCTGGACATAAGATGCTACATTCAAGAACTGGAAAAGATAGTTACAGAAAAACATTATGATGGGATAGTTGTGGATGATAAGAGCTTAGACGTTATTCTCTGTACTCTTCTGTATGTTTGAGATATTTCACACTCAACATGATGCTAATTTAGAAATATTGATAAGGCTATTTAATGAAGTACAAGATTCATTAAACACAGATGTGGAAAATGTGGCATTAGATTGTCAAATAAAAATCAAAATTATCTTAACTATTTGGACAAGAATCACACAATTCAAAATACGTCTCAAGGCTTAACAAATCAAAGAAACAAATGAACACACAAAACCCCTTCAGAGTCCACAGTAGGATACTCAAGGACGGAGGAAGAAGAAACAAGTACATGGGCTACCAGAAGTTTCTTTGGGTAAAGCTATTGAGTAGAGGACAGTTCTGCTTTCTTTCTCCATAAAAGGGGGACATGGGGGATGTCACACTCCAACTACACACCTGTTGAGAAAAGACTTTAATAGAATGTCTCTAAAAGCTTGATAAATGTTCCTTGGACTTAGAAAGCATAATGAGCTGCTGGCTGCTGTATCCTGAAGAATCTCCAGACAAAACTAGCAGAGGGAATAGGGCAGAGATAGTGGTAGAAAATTACTTGGGGAAAAAATGAAATAGCATATAGTGCTTCGATGTACTTTGATCATCACTCCTGGTGGGATTCACACACAGAGGAATTTTGTGTAATAGATCCTCAGAATAAAATGATACTGAGGGTGATAGAGCCGATAAGAAACAAGTGTCTATTTGTCAGAGTCCTATAGGTGAGACTATTTGCCAGGGTGACCTCCTGATGCCAGATCACCACTGCAAGTGTATAAAGTTCCAACTGCACTTACATATATGACTGTTTTGACCATAATCTCTCTTCTGCTGGGCCTCAGTATGAGCATTTAAAATAAGCATACTCATAATATATCCTTAATAAGTTAGTGGAGAGATCTTACTGGGGAGGTCAGTTGCTTTGAAAGATAAAGCGGAAGGCAGCATTAGGCTGAGAAAATATTCAAAGTATGAACCATATGAAACCATGATACCTTTGAAAGAAAAGAGGTGAAAATATGACAGAGAAAATCTCAGCCTCGTCTGTAGATTGAACTATATTTTAACCAACTTAATATTTAGCCCTGAACCAAAGATTGCCCACTAGCAGAGTCCCGTATTTGTCAGAAAGGGCAAGGACCTGGTGCTCCGTCTTGTTTAGTAGTTGTTTGGGGCTTTGCTAGACAGACATGGTCTCTGACATCACAGCAGATTTTCAACGTGTCGCAGCTGTAGGCCATCAGCTCACTGCACTCTTCCCCAGTATATGTCATGTTGGTTCTTAAAAGCAGCACCTGAGTGCCGCACCTGTACTGCTGTCACATCTGTTTGAATATTGAAATCATCCAGAATGATAATAACAGTGGAGAGATGGAGTTAACAAGGATGTAAATCTTTAGTGTATTGGAAGCAGCAGGTGGTGACTACTATCAAAACACAAAAGGAAGAGAAGCTAAATGTGGGTTGCAGAAAGCCTTTGGTTATCTCTAAGGAAAACATGAAAACTGTTGCAAACAGTAATTTCTAGCAAGGTGAAACTTCAGTTCCCAAGGTCAAGGTCCACAGGATGAGAGAGACAGAAATGTGTGCACTCAAATAATTTTGTTTTGATATATTTATGGAAGAGGTAACAGCCAAATTTCACTCACAACTACTAGCCAAAGGGATGTAAACATTATGTTATTGGAGACATGGATTACAAAAGTAGGATGGAGTGTACTCATTGCAGATGCAGAAACCCAGAGAAATAACAGTAAATGTGGAGTAGCAGTAGAACTGTAACGGGCTGTGGGTGGGGATGAGATTAGAAGTGCTGGAAATCCGTTTTGCCAGTTTAATCAATCACACTGAACATGGTGCCTCTATTGAAAATCGAGAAAGATGAAACTCAATCTTTTACTTAACTTAGATGTACTAAGAGTCCTGGGAATGGCTGCTCCTTGCTGGAACTTCCCATAGGAAGCTTTATGCCAAATGGATTCTCTTTAGATGCCAAATATAGATGGACCCACTGATGGTCAGACATTGAAGGAGGCACAAATATAATGGAATTAAATTGGACTGGATGGTCATCAGAATAGTAACCCAAATTGGAACCAGATAATGAACCTGACTAAAGGTAACTCTGATTTCATAAAGTTTCATTTTATAGTACAGTGGGTGGTATTACAAGTTGGAGTCATGATGATTTTTCAATACATTGAAAGATGATTATATTTAACTGAAATAGTTGTGGAATAAATGGCTAAAACATAAACACGGATATAATGAGTCCCAAAATGTACACCTTTTAAAAATCGCATAAAATGTGTATGTACAAAAAATGAAATATGACTCCTCCTTCTGGGATGATGAAAATGTTTCAGAACTGCATAGAAACATACAGCATTAGGAACAAACTAAACATGATTGAATTATTTGCTTTAAAGTGATCAAATTTGTAAAACTTCCCATCAACCAGAGACTGGATAAAGAAGGTGTGTTTTTTCTTATAAATAAAATGGAATATTACTCAGCCATAAATAATGATAAATTAGAAACATTTATAGCTAAATGGATACACCTTGAAGCCATACTCCTACGTGAAATAAATAAGACACACATGTGTAAATACTGTGTCATTTCTCCAGTGTGAGAAACTGAGAGTGTAAATCAGGTCCAGAATGTATGATAGGTATTATGAAAGAGGATGGAAATATTCAAAGGGAAATGGTAAAGGTATAGTCAGGGGAGAGCAAAGAAGCTAAAGAAGATATTTGATGGTGAAAAGGAAAAAAAATGGAAATAATGCTTATAGATATGGGACGTGGGGAGCTGAAGGGAGGGCAAGCATATGGAAAAAATAAGAGTCAAGATACATGACATACAGATATAAATTTCCAAAGAGGAATGTGATTATAATGTATTCCTAAAATGTACCAACAAATTCAATTTATTTAAAAATAAAATAATCAAATTTATGTTGTACAACTTTTATCTCAAATTTGAAAAGACATAGTAAGAATGAATGTACATGCTTTGATGATGGTGTTGCATCGGGTGTGGTGATGCATGCTTATAATTGCAGTGCTCTGGGAGGCTGAGGCAGGAGGATCATAAGTTTGGGCCCACCATAAGTGACTTAGTGAGATGCTGTCTCAAAACAAGTGCTGTGGATGTAGTTCATTGTGAAGACCCAGTGTTCAATCCCCAGCAACCATCCCACGTACACACAGTGGAAAGCTGTGAGGAAATAAGGACTTCTACATATTATGGAGATGTTAGTTAGTGTAATACTTTAAAAATAATATACCAATATGTTTTTTTCTTTTCTTTTCTTTTTAATTCGGTATTCAAGATTGAAGTCAGAACCTTGTGCTTACAAGCCAAGCATGGCACCACTAATAAATCCCTGGCCTGTGTCATGTAAATGTATGTCAAAAAGAAATTACCCCATCAGGCATGGTGGCTCATGCCTGTAATCCCAGCACTCAGGAGGCAGAGGCAGGAGGATTGCTGCAAGTTAGAGGCCAGCCTCGGCTGCATAGTGAGTTCAGGGCCAATCTGAACTACAAACACTCTGTCTGAAAAACCTAAAAAAAAAAAGAAAAAAGAAAAAAAAAGAAAAACAATACCCCATGGCTGTTTCACCAACAGTCACAATTTAAGGTATCAATTTTAAAATTATGTCCCATAGCTGTAGTCCAAATATTTTAGACTCCACAGATATCTTGAAAGCTCCCTTTTCCATTCTTGAACTGATCACATACAGGTAGAAACTGGTTGAAAGAAATGATGTGTTCATATTTATATAATTAGGAACAGCAAAAAGCATTAATAATTGATATTGTAGATTTCTTTACATTTCACGGAAATAGAAAATATTGGTTTAAACTTTTAGAATCTTAAATTCTGAAGGAACCTCCCATTATGCCAGAGTCTCATCCTCAACATCTCTAACAAGAACTTTTAAGATTATTTTAGAAGAAAAGATAGTGGACAGAGCTCAGTCCTCACCAATGCAGCCCTTTCTAGATAAATTTACTAATATTTCTCGCTACCATTTGAATTGTTTTTTTGTAGCTTGAAAACACACCCTGTGTCCACACAGAGCAGACCTTCTCCCTTTTGAACCTGAAATCCCTTAGGAGGTCGTGGCCCTCTAGATTACGCACTCCTGGTTCTATGCATCATAGATTTTCACAGAGTTCAAAATTATACACTGCACTTTTTCAGATACAATTCATGAATATTTGCAAATTGTTACAGTTTAAAAGACCAACCACAAGGTGCTCAGTACATTTTATATACTCCAGAAAACCTACTCTATTGCAATGCCAATAAATTTAGTGCCAAAAGTAATTTATTTTTTGCTGAACGGAAACAAAATGCAAGAGTTATACTGTGGCATTTCCTTTAAAATATCCCAATTTGCTTTATTTTAAGATTATAATAAAACTTTGTACCCTGTGAATTTATAGGGTAGATTTTATGTGGAAAATGATTATTATGTTAAATTATGAAAGCCAGAAAATAAAGCTTTACGAAACAAATGCTGATACAGCCTTAATTACAGTTCAAAATGTTGACATTTTAATCTATATAAATGCTCTAATAATATCCTCTTTTCTGTGTATCTAAGCTCATGGAGCTATTTAAAGCCTTTGGAATTTACATACTGTAGGTTTGTTGGGCCCTTGTGAGAGAAGCCCTTGTCAGAAGGCAATCAGTCATTTGAGTTGGCTAGATAAGAGGCACGAACAAACGAGACTTTGGATCTAGCTAGTTGTTCCCTCAGCATCAGGATTATATAAATTTTATAAAGTCCAGTTCCACTGGGAAGCTAGAAAAGTGCTTCCTAGAACTTCTGGTGTTTGGATATACTCCCTAGTTCTACCTGTGTGCTAAAGACATTTTTATTTGTGTTTTCTGCTAAAACCTTTACTTAATTCTGTGGCATGCATGCCACATATATTCTTACTTAATTCTGTCTTCATGTCTCTTGTGAGTTAAAGCAGAAATGTTGCTTAAACTCTTCCTTCAGAAGGAAATCTAAGGAATCTTCCAAAGAGTAGTAATCCTAACATAGTGAAATAGCTACTGCTCTGAACTTCCAGGAAAACACTCCTGAGTACAAGCTGCGTTAGCATCAACATTTGGAAATGACAAACAAAGCAGACAAAGGTTGCTGATTTGCTTCTCAGCTCAGTATTACATGAACAAAGGGTCAGACAATAATGAAAAATATTTTAAAAGATTATCTTAAAAAATAACATCTATATCTGTATAGAGATTAGCAAGTGGTCCTTTCTACTGTTATGTAATAATGCTGAATAGCATAATTGTATTTGCTGCACGTCATTCTTGAACAGTCACCTTAAATAACAATTTTGAAAATGGATGCTATAATATGCGCATAATGAAACTTCTGTTTCCAGCCTTGTGTTCAACAAAAGTGATACATTTGAGGTTCCAGTTTTTTAAAATATTAAGCTCAGCCCACTTGCCTTTCGTTAAAGGAATATCACTCAAAATTGCTTGTAGTTTTGATGCTTTTCATTGTATTTTATGTTTTAGTCATTTTATATTTTGTCAATGCACAGTGAGCAAATACACAACTGAATGATTTAATTTTCTAAATACAACTTTTAAAGATATTTTATATTGACAGAAAAATTGAGCAGATAGTACAGAGTTCCTATGTATCCAACATTGTTCTTTACATAATATTTCCTACTGCTGTTTTTGTTAGTGTTTAATGAACCAATATTGATATAGTATTATTAACGAAAGTTCATAC
>PVIR01008162.1:21937-57935 GCA_004026965.1 Petromus typicus
TTTTTTGAGACAGGGTCTCGCTTTGTGGTTCAGGCTGGCCCTGAGCTCAGCCTGAAACTCACACCACAGCAATCCTCCAGCCTCTGCCTCCTGAGTGCTGGGATTGTAGGCGTGAGCCACCACGCCCGGCACTGTGGTATGTGGTTCTGATTCCTGGTGGGTGTGCGACTCCACCCACAACACTGTTGTATGTGGTTACCAGGGATGAAACCTGAGACCTTACACTTGCAAAAAAGGCACCAGAACCACTGAGCTAAATCCCCTGGCTCCTTAATTTGAAATTCTAATTGTTATTAGTATATAAGAAAGGAAGTGAATTAACCTTATATAACATGTAGTTATGTTCTAATCATTAATTACAGGAATATTTTGTTTTGGTATTTTCTATTTAGATGATTATGTTATTTATAAAAAATACCCTTCATCACTTCTTTTACAATCTATACTGATTTAATTTTCTTCTATTACCTTATTACATTAGCTAGAATTTCCAGTGTAGTGTCAAATGAGAGTAATAAAAGGGGACAAATTTCATCACCACTGATGTTAGTGGAAAGAATTTAGATTCTCACTATAAAATATTTTCAATGTAGATTTTATAGATTTTCTTTATCAACCTGAAGTCCTCAAAATTTTTGTATAAAATATTTTTGATATACATATATATATATATGTGTGTGTATGTATGTATGTATGTATATACATATATATTAAAAGTTTTTTGTTTAGCTTATTGATAATTTTCTAGTGTGTAAATAGACTTGCATACCTGTAACAAATCATGTATGGTTCATAGCATAACATTACATTTTTTCATTACTATTGTTATATTTTATTTGTTAATATTTAGTCCAAGATTTCTGCATTTGTTATCATAAAAGATGTTGATATGTAGTTTCCTTTCCTATATGACTCTTTCTGGTTTTAGTATTAGGATAAACTGGCTGATAGAATAAGTGAGCATTATCAAAAGTCATGTGGATATTCTACCTTTCTTCTTTTTCTTTGATCATCAGAATATTTTATTCTAATATATCTTCTCAGATTCCTCTGAGAATCAGCTCTCTTTATTATCAACTGATATTCTACTTGTGTGTTAAAAGCCATTTATTATAATTTCAAAGGAGAAATAATTGATTATGTATCTGCAAATCCAAGTTCTAACCAGGCCTGAATATGCTTAACTTCTGAAATCAGACAAGATTGGGCATATTCAGGGTGACACAGCTACAGACTAATTATGTGTAGTCAATCTCCTAGATTTGGCATTATTTTTAAAAATAATAGATCATTTTACACTTAAATATAGATTGCTATGACTATAAAAAGAAAGTCTGTTTCACAGATCTTTACCATGATTTAGCTTAAAATATATTACTATCTTTATTTTAATTCATGCTAGTGTGATATAACTACATCTTTAAAATAGATTTCTTATAAAAATGTACAGTAATCTTGTTTTCTACACTCTGATACTCTCTGTATTACATTTGATATGCTTAGAACTTTTATAGTTAAAATAGCTATTAACAGATTATAACTAATATGAAATGATATTTCATGGTAGTTTTTATTTGTATTTTGGTGATAATGATTGTGACTATTTTTCATATATTTGTTGGCCACTTATTTTCAAAACAATACTCTTTTGAGTAATGTGTGTTCAGGTCATTCATTCATTTTACTAGGCTTATATTGTTTTTGTTGTTTTTTGTTTTGATGGTGAGTGGGCGTGTACGCGCATAAGCATGTGTGTGTGTGTGTGTGTTGACTTGAATTCTTTCCATATACTGGCAATTAACTTCTTGTTGAATAAATAATTTACACATTTTTCCCCTTTCTGTAAGTTATCTTTCCCTTCTGGCATATTTTGAAAGGCTAGCCTAGTTGTAATGAACTTCCTCAGCTTATATCTGGGAATGTCCTTATTTCTCCTTCATTTTAGAAGAACATTTTTCTGAATTTAACATCCTGCTTTGAGCTTTTCTTCCCAAACTTTGTATATTTCATTACACTGCCTTCTTCCCGGCTGTGTTTCTAGTAAAAACTCTCTCGATGATCTCTTAGAGTTAGTCTGGCACATGATGCATTGCTTTGTTATTCCTGGTTTCAAAACTCAGACATCTTAGTCACTGGGGTGGAGGAACTCAGTCGTGAAAGATGTGCTTAGAGCAAAGCTCTAGGTTTAACCACCAGTACCAAAGCCAAACAAACAAATACACAAAATCTTCAAAAGACTTTGATATGTAATGATTTGATAACAGCATACGCTGGTGTGGACATCCTTTGGCTCATTCTACTTAGATTCCATGTGCTTCTTCAGCCTGAGTTTCTATTTTATGTCTCAGGTTATTTCTTCAAAGAAATTTTGTCTCTTTTCCCTTTTTGAGTTTCCTGTAATGCATATATTTCTCCAATTAATGGTATCTCATAGTTTTTAGACTAATTTTTGATCTTTGCCATCTTTTCTTATTCTATTTTTCTTTTTTTCCCTCTAACTTGATAGTTTGAAATGAATTATCTTCAAATTTACTAATTCTTCCTTTCTTTATTCTTTCTTTCTCTTCCTTTGTTTTTTAACAAAAAAATACAGTTAGCTCTTCTAGTGAGATTTTTATTTCAGTTATGTATTCATTAGCTCCAAAATTTCTATTTGGCTCTTGGTAGTATTTCTATTTCTTTGTTGATATTTACATTTTGTATATGGATTCCATTTTTGGCTCATATTACAGATTTTGATAGTGATTTGGAATTATGTGTCAGGTAATATATAAAGTCCATTAGTGACATGTCATTTCTTTTTCAGGTGTGCATGATATATTCTTTTCCTATAGCATTTCACATTGTCCAGTTTTACTACTATCCACTCCTCTCTCTTTTGATCTCAAGTGAGGCACCAAGCACCCAGAGTACACTGGTCCTCATAAGCACTTGAGAACAAGTGATGTAGGTGCCAGTTCCTTGGAGAGAGCTCTAAAAAGTCAGACCTTGTATTCACCTTCTTGCCACTCTTCCTGTCTCCCATGGGAGTAGCCTTCTACTTTGTGTTATCTGATGGTAATGAGTCATGCCAGCCTCATTAAACCATACATTTATTTTTCTTTAAATAGGCCCCAAATATCTGAACTATTCAGGTTCCATCGGTAGCTCAAGCAGAAATGAGCCCACCAAAACTAGAATGTCAGACTTGTGTTCTACTATTGTTTCTTTTCAAAGAAAAAGTCCCAGGCAAGCGCATTCTCTCCTTATGCTGTGTTGCACATATTGACTGTAGGGGCTAAAGTATGTGACTAGAAGTAGCTGTTCTTACAAATCAGTGTGTTTCCTCTTCCTTCTGTGTCCCCTGATTTACCACAACTTCAAAACAGGACTCTGGTATTTTCACAAATGTAGCTTCCTTGAAGATTTTCCTTTTTCTTTGCATTACAAATTTTGATTATTTTGTATGAAGGTTGTGATTTAGTATTATTTTTTCTGCACAGTGTTTGTCAGTAGGCTTAGATCTATGGTTTGGTGTCTTTTTGTAAAACTTCTCAGTGACCATTTGTCTTAGTTACTTTTCTTATTGCTAGGACAAAATACCCTGTACTCACAAGTTAAAAGTAAGAAAGGTTTATTTGATACCACAGTTTGTAGAAGTTTCAATCTACTCTGCTCAGATAGGATCCACAGTGACATAGCAGAGGACCTTTACAGAAGAGAAGTGATCCATGGCAAGGCAGACCAAAGGGACCAAAGAGACCAAAGGGACCAAAGCAGCAAGCAACAAGCAGCAAGCTTTCTCTCCCTTTCGTCGAATTCAAACTACAAACTTTTCAGTTGATGCCACCACACCCAGGGTGAACCTTCCAATTATCCACAGCAAGAGCTCTGCTAAACCAATCACTAGATTAATTCAGTGCCTCATATCTTTAATTCTAGTATCACACACCCCACATTTGGCCAGCTCCCAAAACCCCCACTTACCAGTGCATGAGGCTTTAGGGGGGCATCCAGATACAACTCATAGCAGTACAACATTAACTGCCTCTCTATTTCCATTTCCTGATATTTTCATTAGGCATAAATACACATTTTGTCATTGTTTCACAATTCTTGGGTATATTATTTCCTTCAGTTTTCCTTTGCATCTCAACTTAGGAAGTATATCCTATGATGTCAATTCTCTGATATGTCTAAAAATGATATTATATGTCTATGACTAGCTTTTGGTAATTTGGGTGAGAATGAGAGTGATGATTTCCAAGATTTTTACATCTTGAGGCTGACACCAAGCTCAGTAATTTTTTATACATATATGCAGTTGTGACCTACATGACCAAAGTGTAGAACATTTCTATTACCACTAAATCTGCTCTCACTTTTCTCAGCATTTATAAATCCATCATATTTGTCACACTATTCTGATTGATATGTATCATATTATCATAGCTTAATTAGCTTGTTTTAAAACAGTCTAAATAGAACTGTATATGAGCATGTTATTATGTAATTTTTAAAGGACTCACAAATGCAGCTGTATGTGCAAAGTAAGTTTTTATTCCTACATATGAAGTTTATCCATTCTCCTGGTCAGTAACATTTGGGTTGTTTCCTCATTGCATCTTTGTTATTATGAATAAAGTTAAAATGATAAATTTAATACAATACTTTATTGAACTTATATGTAAATTCTCCTTTAGTATTTTTGTAAACATGGGATTAAAGAGTACACAGGTTGTTAATTCACTTCTCTCAGCTTTACATATTCTTTTTTTTTTTTCTTTTTGTTTAGAAAACAGAAGAACAGCTTGGCAGAATTACAGTTCTCTTTTACCAGCTTGCTTGTTGAGTCTCTGGTAATAGCGTTTGCTGGATAAAGATTGTAAGGTTTATGGGATAAGAGACTCTGCTGCTTCCAGTTTAATTTCTTTTTTAAACCCACTACAGGTTAGGTTATGAGACAGGAGTCTTCACTGAGTGTTCATTCTTGTATAGCAGCAGGTACCCTCCAAAGATGACCATTCTGGGCAAAGCCATAGGTAACCTTCTCAGCACAGCAGCTGTATCCTCTCCTCAGAAGTCTGAATCAACCTTGAAGCCCCCATTAGGAACCCCTAAGTTCTTATTTCTTTTTATTCTCAGCCTTGAAAATAGATGGTTTCTGTCAATGCTACCCTTCTGATGCTTCAGAATTTTCTTCCTTAACCTAGTTTAACCACCTAGTTATGATATCTCCAAACTAAAACTATCTATATTCAAATTGCTTATGTGAATTCTGCCTCTAGATTGAACCATAGTGGATAAAATGGATCATAGGGTATGTGAGCTATAACTGTATTAGAAAGTTTCATGCCGTTTTAGAAATAAGTGACCAACAGTATATGAGAGTTCCAGATGATCAACGTTTTAGTTGAGACTTGGGCTGGTGATTTAGCTCAGTGGTTCCGGTGCCTGTCTTGTAAACTCAAGAACTGGAGTTCAATTCCTGATAACCACATAACAATACTGGGTGTGGAGACTCATGCCCAGTAGCAACCAGTATCACATACCACAGTGCCGGGCGTGGTGGCTCACGCCTGTAATCCCAGCACTTGGGAGGCAGAGGCAGGAAGATTGCAAAGGGCAAAAACAAAACCTTCATAACAGCACTTAATAGATGTTGCAACAAGCATTGAGCTATTTTAAATCTACTTCTGATCATGGCTTTTATTATTAGCATGTAAAAGATTATAGATAATATTGCCAGTGCCCTGAACTGTGTCTTCTTCCCCATCTGTATGTTGTTATCAGACACAGTGTTCATATTCTCTTGCAACTGGCAACACTCCACCTCAATGGCCACCTTTCTGCTACTGGCCTCAGGCTCTAACCTGGTGTCTCAGGGGCCTATGCTTAGCATGGAGGTGTTACAAACATGATGGCTATTTCACAATGCCTACTGTGCATTTGGGTCCTCATTTACACCTTTAGTTTCTCCCACTAGAGGGATTATTTAGTATTTACACATCTGTGTCCTAGTTATTTCACTATGAATATAAGGGGGGCTGGGAAAAGGGAAGCAGGGCAAAAATGTAAAAGTAAGAAAAAACAGAAACAAAGCTTATGTGTGCGAGGAGGAGAGGTTGAGGGGAGGGCTGGAGAACGGGGGAAATCAGACTCAAGATGCTTCATGTACAGCTACAAATTCTCAATGATGAGTGTGATTGTAATGTCTCCCTAAAGTGTACCAACAAACTCAATTTAAAAAGAAAACAAAACATGAAGGCTAATTGACACCTACTATGGGTAAAAGCAAGAAGGGAGATGGTCATGGCGTCTGACTTCTAAGAGAAAAAAAAGTCTGTGTGCTAGTCAGGGAAATCAAGCTACAGTTCCCCACACTAGTGACCTTCATTACTCAGTCTTTACAGAATTGTTTGTTTGTATCAGCGCATACTTTCAGTACATAATAATTACCTTCGTCACCAGGGGGTTGTAGACATACCTAACACATCTTACATTTATATTAATTAGCTCTTTCTCCTGTTTACTTCCCACATTAACTTGTGGTTCCTCTTTGGGCTCATATCCCAAATTTACTTCTTATATCAAGTCTTTAAGTCTCTACTCTGAGAGACATATAAAATAGACAGGATTTTTTCTGAGTAATTAGTTCATTTTTCTAGGGAAAATAAAGTGCTGTAAATGACTCTGAGTCATGTGGAAACAATAAGTGTTCCTAAGAATACTTCATGCTTAGGTAAGAAGTTAAATTCTATCCTGCTAGTGCTGTCAAAAAGAAATTTAGAAGAATTCACGTGATTGGAATTGTACCTGACTATTCTTATGACCGAGCAGTACTTTCGGTACGTCATTTTATTTATCTTACAGCATGAGCCTTTAAAAACTAGATCGTATTTGTTATTCTAAAAATTCTTCCCACCCTTCCTTCTGCCATCTCATGTGACCTTTCTTCACTCATGCCTGCTTCTTCCTACTGCTCTACCTTGTTCCAACACAGCCAGGTTTCAATGTAAGGTGCCAACACCATGCTCTTTGAAATCCCCACCTCCAGATTTATAAACCAGGAATACTTACTTCTTGTTTAAGTATCAAACTTTAGATATTTTGCTATAGTATCACAAAAGGCACCCAAACAAATGGTTAATTATGTGTGTCTTCAAAAGGAGATAGAAAATAGAAAATATTCAAAGGAAATGAGGTGAAGGGATAAATAACAAGGGGAAAATAATGAGATTATAATAAAAATAAAGGAAAAAATGCTTTTATATATAGAGGGAGGAGGTGGTGGAAGAGAAAGGGAAAAGTGAGAATTAAGTTGTGTCATATACTGGTACAAATTTTCATTGCTGAGTGTAATCATGATGTATATATGTAATGTACCAAGAAAGATTTCAATAAAGGGGAAAAAAAAGCAGATATAAAAGTAACAACAACAACAAAAAATCTATCACAGATCCTAGAAACAGAAGCATGGTATACCATATAGGGCACATACAAAAGACACAAATGTGATGATACAGCAGAAGATGAGAAGGGAGGAAAGCATTATACCAGAGCTTTTATTGAGGTCTCCATGGGAAGAGACAGGTGGAGTACAATGATACGTTTAGGATTGGCTGGTTTGAACAATGTCCTAGTTCCTTAAGCTTTAGAAGTGGCCCCTAATTGCTTGGTACTGAGCCCCAGAATGACTAAAACAGTAATAGTTTTGTTACAGTGTATGGATGGCAGAGCACGTGTGTACTTTGTGAATATTTGGGCTGTCACATCAGTTGTATAAGTACATAGCTATATTGGGATTAAAATATGAAAATTAAATAAGCCAAAATGTTAACACTTCTGGGTAGTAAAAAGGTGTAATTTATGCTTTATCCTGTACATTTCTTTTGCACTTTGCCCCAAAACATGGCTTCTAAATAGTGTAATTTACTATGAATGCTTAAAAATAACCAAATATCATTTATAAGATTCCCAGAAATTCTAGATTTAGAAACACTTTGGCCAAGAATGAATTAAAACCTACTTTTCATCATATAACAAAAGTATTATACCAATAAAAATCAATGTGGTGTACTTATCTAAAATAATAATACATTTAGAAATAATTTGACTTTATTTTTTTCAGGGAGAGTCCTGGGGATTGAGCCAAGGGCCTCTTAAATGTTAGGCCATTGCTGTCGCACTTAAGTACACTCCTGGTTACTTTACTGCTGAGGTGTACTCCCAGCTCAGAGGTAATTTACTTTTATGAGGAAACTCATTTTTATGTATTAAATGCATCAAATAGTTATCCTTTATACTAGCATAATGTTAACAAAATTTAAAATGGCAGTGTATTGCTCAACAAGTGAATCCTTCATGACATAATCCGGATGTCTCCTCTGTTATTCAGAGCCCTGAGATTTAAGGAGCATGACAAGATAAAGCAGAAGTTTTTAAGACATATTAATTTAATTTCAGAGATAGATAAATCCATTTAAGGCCAGTAAATCACCTCTGGAAGTTCAGAGTAATTAACACTTCAGAAGCAGATACACACATTCCAAATAAAATACACCACCAGCTCTTAAAGTTGTCCGATCTTCTGTCACATGATTTAGGTCTGTGGCTTTCAAATGAAAGTGACATCCCAGAAAGGTTCCTGGATAATACTAATTTACAGCTCTTTCCAGCCTAAATAAAAATCATCCCTTCGGCCTTGTAGTGAATAATCTAAACTAAACTACCTGACATTTCCACTCAGTCCAGAGAACAGACTGGAAATGCTTAATTGTCAGTAAAGCTTTGATGTAAATCAGGAGTCACAGGAGACCACGAAGAAGAACATAATGTAACTGTCAGCTCATCAAAGGGAAGCTTTCTTCTTCAAAAGAGAAAAAATTTGACATGCTTTCTCTGAATTGAAGGATTTTTGTGTTTGAACTTATTATTTAAAATACAATTTGCTCCCCAATAAATATCAAGCCAATCAACACTGCAAAGCAATTGCTTTTTTCAATGATTCAACAGAATCCTAAAAATACAAAAGAGAATCAAAATATTATTCAGCTTTTGAGACTTTCATTATTTTGGTAATATTTAAGCTCATGATTATCTCCCATGGATCAAAGTAAAAGAAAATTAAAGGGAAAAAGATAAACTTAAGCATGCTTTTGAAGTCACTTTCTTAGAAAAACTAAAAGCTCATTTTTTTTCTTCATGAAAAACTACTTCCAACAATGTCTACATCTTTTCTGCATGAAACATAGTTTGCACATTAAGCAGCACTGAGATAACACTAAAGTTTTCTGGGAAATTTACATTCTCAGGCCTCCTCTGACAAGCAATCAGAGACTGCCTTTTGACAAGATTCCCAGGTGCTCTGTAAAACGCACATTAAAGAGTGAAGTATAATCTAAGTGATAAAGAAATGCACATTAAAGGTTGAGGCATACGCTAAGTGATAAAGACTCAAATTTTCAAAGGCAGTCATTCATTGTATTTTAGTATTTTATTCAAACCACTGCAGATCAAAGCATGGACACACAGCCATTTGTGAACCAGATGTACTTTTCATGTGATCTTTCCGTTTTTGTGAAATTCCAAAACTATATACATATTTATTAGAACAGTAAAGAAAAATCTGTCCAACTTGACACACAAGGTAAAATCTTAAATGAAAGGAAATTATCTTAAAGTCCTCCAAGTTAGAAGATTTTGACAAATTCTGTGACTTGGCCCTATGATTAAGAACTCAAGCTATTTTGATAAATTTAAGCCATTGGCTGCCTCTAAAATAGCTCCTCTCCTGGACACAAAGTGGTTTCCAGGATCATACATAATACTGAATCAAGAGTCAAGGAGATCTTTTGCAACTTTCTAGGCTGAATTCTTCTTATATCTTATTGAGTAGAACAGGGTTATACATCAATGCCTGAGCCATTAAATGGCAAGAAATTGTCATGATTTTTCTTGTACTAATCAGAATTTAAGCTCAAATTATACTGAATGAGAGGAGTATAGTAGGAAGCTTTATTAAAAAGATAATCATCTGGGCCAGAGATTTAGCTCAGTGGTGCTGCCACCTGCCTCACCAGCACAAGGTTGTGAGTTCAATCCTGGAACTGCAGGAAAGAAAAGAAAAGAAAAACAAACTGTAAAAAGATCTCAATCTTTGCAGTTCCTGGGAATCACACGTGCAATTCACATTCTATTTGTGTGATTTTCTTCTGACAGATAGCTTATGATAAACATAATAAGACAATATATCAAGACGGAAGTCCAAAAGTTATTGGATTTTTGCCTTGCACATTTCTTTCTTGCTTGCTCTCTCACTCTAATGCTCTACATGCATCTGCCATGTTTTCATTTTTGTCTATGGGCACAAGAATGGAGGGAATTCTCAAGCCAATACATAGTGAGGAATTAAGTCTCTTAGATGAGTGGCCTGTGAGAAAGTGATCTGTCCATAATCATATGAGAGAGTTTGAAAGTGGATCCTCTTAGTCAAACACAGAGACAATTGCAGACATTTTGACAGCCTCTTGTGGGAGACGTGGGCAAGAAGACCTAGCAGTGGCATGCCTGGATTCTCGCTCCACAGAAACCAGGAGACAGTGAGTGTTTACTCTTGTAAAAGGCACTGATTACAGTGTGATTTTTTGAGCAGCAAGAGATGAACAGAACAGACTAATATGGATAATAAAATTGTGATGCTGGCTGTAAAGAAGGGAAATGCAAGTGGGGTAATGTGGCAGATAGACTCTTAGGTGACTCCCCCATGGCCCTTGCCTCCTAGAGTTTATGACTTTGTGTAACTCTCTCCCCTTCAATGTGAATGGATCCATGACTTGATTCTAGCCTGTATAATGTGCTAAAAGGAATAGGCACTGTTCTGTGATTACACCACATCCTATTACAATCTATATAACCAGCTTGCTTTAGGGGCTATTTACTTTAGAGACTCTTCTTCGAATTCTTACTAACTTCTTACTAACTTGATGAAATCCATGCCACTTTTTCAAAGAAAACCACATGGCGAGGAGACAAGATGCTCCCTAGGAACTATAGCTGGACTCTCTGAGCTGCCAGCCAATGGACAACTAAAAACAATCCAGAAAACTAGTTTGACAATCACAAAGAAATGAGTTAAGGGGCGAATCTTTCCTTAGTGACAATCAACCACTTAGCTGTACCTGGACCCTTAACTCATAAAAATTCTGAGGGAATGTATATGTGTTCTTATAAGCTACTAAATGTATATTAATCTTTTCTACCACAATAAAATGTTAGCCCAGTTGGTAAGTGAGCATTCTTTTACAGACACTGTTAATAGTGTCTTTACAGACACTATTAATAGTGTATTTATGACTATATCCAGAGAATGAGAGTTGTCTACCCCACTGTTCATCATTGTATAGTTGTAAGGCTTGATTGGAAAGACTTCTCTTTATGCATTGCAAGCAGAAACATTAGGTGGAATCATGAAATCATCATTTTTGCTGCTCAGAAATAATTGAAACTAAAATTTGTCTTACATAATTGCAGATTTATCCTATTTGACTTTAAAATTATAAAGGGACTTCTGTTCCTTCACTTCTTCAAATATGTTCCCCATATGTTTGAATATTTTTGAAATTTTCTTGTAGTAGTTGCCATCTATCTTGTACCTTTGTTAAAATGTCTTTGTTAGAAATATAATTTAAGCTAAAATCAAGGATTTTTTTTAAAAATTGTAATTCAGCATAAAAGAATTTTGAGTCCTATCTTGAGATCTTTGAGTTTTTTTTCTTTTCCATAGGAAAAGTATTTTCTGACTCAGTGAGCTTGTGTTTACAGGTATAATTAAAACTGTAAAAACATACTAATTTCTCTTAAAATGTTAGTATGGATGATGTACACTTTATGTATTCTAATATAATCTCTAAGTTGTGAGTTGTGAAAATTAAAATATTAAATTATTTCAATACATTCTATAAAGCTCAAGATCCTTACTGGAATCCATATTACTTAGTTTTAAATAAGTTGACTTAACAACAATGTGGAATTAACAATTTTTAAAATATATGCCTTGAACACTTTTACATAGATTCTTGTTTTCTCCTCAAAGCAGATATTAAATTTGGTTTCCTCTGTATCTCTTCACAAATTCTGCTATACTATCCTTCCTGCCATTAAAATTTCCATGGGATTTAGAAGGCTACACCATCTTGAATGGTATTTCCCAGTTTGGGACCTGAGACTTATTGAACAGAGATGTGGAAATAGATTTTAAGGAAGTCAAGTAAGCTCTGTTTTGGAGAGAGTGTGCTTAATTCTCTGAGGATGTGCATTTACTCTTGATTCTTCTCACCTGTCTTCCACTGTACACTAGATGACCATTAAGTGTTACAACAGAGTAAAGAAAATTCTCCACAGTTCTTTCAAGAGTTAGTATAAGCTTTAAACATTTGCACAAATAATGTAACTTCTGATTTGTAAAGATGGTAAGTGCCAAAGTAGCCCTAAACCACTAGAAAATTAGAAAAAGATTTCTCACAGCAATTTCCATCATATCCTTTACTAACTACACTTCCTTTAAAAATGGCCATTGTTGAGAAAGATCAATCTTCTCAATAGCGTTGGATAAATAAGATAACCCCAAGCAAAAGAATGACATTGTTTCCTTGTCCCAGGCTACATGCCAAATTAAGCTCAAAATGGATTAAAGACATAAATATTACACTTGAAATTATAAAGCAACTAAAGGAAAAAAGGGAAAGATGGTCTAAGCAATGATTTTTTGGACATAACCTCAAGGCACAGGTAAATGCAAAAAAAAATTGGATGTGATTGCATTAAACAAAAAGCTCTACACAGCAAATGAAATAAGAAACAGTGAGGACACAATCTGTAGAATGAAAGAAAACACTCATAGTTCACAAATCTGATAGGTTAAAATCTAACTTATAAAACAGTAAAATATAAAAAACAACTTCAATTTAATAGTAAGAAAAAAGATTAAACAATGAGCAAAGGAATTGAACAGACATGTCTTTTTATTTCTTAGCACACCTTTGCAGTGCACAAGGATTATATTCATTGTAAAGAGTTAATACATGAACATAATACTTAAAATGAAACATAAAAATGATCAACAAGTGCATCAAAAGTGCTCTGCAACTAGTGAGATGCAACTTAGAGCTTCACTGACAGGTTAACTCACACCTATTGGAATGACAATTAGAAAAAAAGGTGAAAGTTAACTGGTGAAAATGATATGTAGGGAAAACTTATCTGCAGTTAGTAGGAATGTAAATTACTATATGTTATAGCAAACAGTGTGGAGCTCCTCAAAAAAACTAAAAAGAGTACCATTATATGATCCAGTAGTCCTACTTCTAGATATATATTCAGAAGGAAGTGAAATCAAAGACTGAAGATATAAAAATACTTCCATGTTCCTCTGATCACTGTAGTGTTATTCACAACAGGCCAGATTGTGGGATCAACCTATATATCCATGAATGGATAAATTGGTAAAGAAAATATAGTATTTATACATAAAGGAATATTATTCAAACATAAAACTAAGAAAATTCTGTAATTTAAAACAATGTAGTAGAACTTTTTCAACATTATACCAAATGTAATTAGCCAAGTAGGTACAAAAAGAAAAACACCTCACCCATACATGGAATCCCAGAGGCCAACTCATGGATGTAAACAGGAGTATAGTGTTTACAGAAGCTGGGTGGAGGACAGGGAGGGAATAAAACATTGGTTAAAGAACACAAGTTTCAGTTAGAAGGAGTATGTATACAGTAAAGAAATAAGAACTAATAAGTACATAAAATCTCTTGCATAGTGAGGTGATTATTTTTAATTATAACATACTGCATATTTTACAGTTGCTGCAAGAGTAAATTTTCTAATATATCGCAAAGAAGACAATGGTTAATTATCTTGAAATAATAATTATATATTTACTCTGTAAACATTTACAACTATTATATGTTAATTGAAACAGTAGGAATACAGAACTAAAGAAAGAAGAGTAAAATGCTCATTGCCTCAGGCCAGGGATCTAGCTCAGTGGTTCTGGCACCTGTCTTGTAAGTCCAAGGACCTGGGTTCAATCCCCAGTAACCATTTACAATAATGGCCAGTGTGGAGACTCAGGCCCACCAGCAATCAGTACCACATACCACAGTGCCAGGCATGGTGGCTCATGCCTATAAACCCCAGAACTCGGGAGGCGGAGGCAGGAGGATTGCTGAGTTCAAGGCTGAGTTCAGGATCAGCCTGAACTACAAAGTGAGACCCTGCCTCAAAAAAAAAGAAACAAACAAACAAAACAAAACAAAACAAAACAAAAAAAGCAAAGTTCATTGCCTTTAGTATCTTTTGTTAGACACTAAAGATATACAGCATAAACATTTTACTTTTACAATTGTTTCCATACTGTAATTCAAGACTTAATTGAATGATTGACATATTAGGTTTTTACTGGTAAGAAAATTGCAATGTGGGGACACATTGATTTTTCCTGAGGTTTGTAGCTAAATTATAAATGGAAAAAAATAATAATTTGAACTGCCTAATTAGACTTGGCCTTAAATCTAGTTGCTAGGTAGACTCTAAAACTTGAGTTGGCATTAGTGCTTTAGATCACTACGATCATGGTCTTGAGAATCCAGCAGAATGATTCTCCCCTAAACGATCAATATAATAAGCATATGAACATGGCACATTCCTATTTACAACGAGCAGACACTTAACCATTCCACACCTTGCCTCCCCTTAGCTCACATTAGTCTAAAAAGACAAGAGATAATTGTTCTAACTTGGGTAAAATACACATAAAGTGAAATACAAATTTTTAAGCAATTGATTCAGTCAGCTTCCATAAATATGTATACCACTGGAATCCAGATTAAACCACGAGATCACCCTGATTCTAGAATGCAATAAATGTTCTGAAGTTTATGAACATTCATTATTTCCACCTGTTTTCAAAACTGACCACATAGAATCATATAAAGTGTACTTTTTGCATGAATATAATGATTTAAAATTGATGCACATTATTATACAGATCAGGTGTAAGTTCCATCTTATATCTCTCTTAGGTAAATACCAAAAAGTGAATTTGTCTAGTTGTGTGACAAAAACATATTTAGACTTCAATGAAATTGGCACTCACATAAAATTCTAGGAAATGAAAATTACCAAAATGACAGAAAATAGACTGATGATAAGTAAAATAAACTAATTTATAGAGTGTAGACGGAAGGAAGCACCACAGAGAAGAATTAGAGTGGAGCGTGAAGAATCTTGGGGATGATGGATGTGTTTATATCTTAACTGTAGTGATGGGATCAGAGCACACATACATCAAAGCATATCAAGTTGTATATTTTAAACTCATATTGCTTATTGTATATGACCTTTAAGTCAAAAATGTATTGCAAAATTCAAATGATTTTGTGAAACTTTTAATTCCTGATTTTGAGCTGTTTTATTTCAGTTTGCAACAGCATGATCTAGATTAAAGATTATTTAAAAGATCAAGAAGAAAAATGAAGACTTTCATTTCATCATACATTCATCAAAGAAATGATAACTGAAATAAAGCTTCTAGTTTTCCAAACAAATTAATCACACCTAGATTTTCATCACTTAATTTTTTCTACATTTGCAGTATAATAACTGGTATATGGCACTTAGGAATGGTGTTTAAACCAAGGAAAATATATTTATCTCCCCATACATTCTTCACTGACTACCAGCATCACTTAAATAAATTGTATGTTTTTGTTACACCAGGACTTAGATCAACACATGAGGTTGATACACCACCTCATCTGCTTGTGGACTACAAAACAGACTGAGAATTTTGTCTTTTGTTTCTACTATACTTTCACAGTTCTCTGAGCAGTGTCAGCCTAGAAGCCCATAGCCATGAATGTACCCAGGAGAATATTTCTCATAAGTCTATCCTTCTTTGTTCATATTGTAGTATCTTACCTGTAGTTTATAGCAGAGCCTTAATAGACTGAAGATTGAAGCAGTTACTGCAAGCTGATGGTAAAAATGGTAAGACAGAGCATACTATTTTTGCTTAATTCATGACTCTGACTGTAAAGCTTTGCTAGCAGAATGAAGAAGATGAAAATCTCTACGGGGTTTAGTACATAACTATTTCATAAGAATTTAATCAATATTTTCCTACACATTAAGAATGCATGCATAATGGACAGAGAGACCACAGACAAAGTTCCAAAGGCTTCTAGTTCATATTGTGAAATATATGATTTTTGTAACACGTCTTTACTACTGATATTTTGTCTACAAAGAATTAAAGAAAATAGTTTGTAACATATATCTTCCCTTGAAATTCTTTCACTAGTGCTGTGCTTTTTAAGACATATGTAGCTTTACAAATAAAACAAATGACTTTAGTAGTCTCTGTTCAAAAGCTAAACAGCTATTGTAGCAACAGGAAATTTTTGAGAAATCTTGAAGACATTAGTAATTCCATTTTGAGCATATTATTAGTATTGAATTTAAGGTCTTTACAAAGGGCTACTATCTAGAATATATAAAGAGCTTGAAAAAATAATCCCACCCAAATTTAATGACCCAATTCAAAAATGGGCATCTGAAATGAACAGATATTTTTCAGAGGAAGAAGTAAGAGCAGCTAAGAAGCATATGAAGAAATGCTCAACATTATTAGCCATTCGAGAGATGCAGATGAAAACAACATTGGGATTTCATCTCACTCCACATAGAATGGCTGCCATTTCAGATTCAGCCAACAGCAAATGTTGGCGAGGCTGCAGAGAAGAAAGAACCCTTCTCTACTGTTGGTGGGACTGTAGACTTGTGCAACCCCTGTGGAGATCAGTTTGGAGATTCCTCAAAAAGCTAGGATTGGAGGTCCCATTTGACCCAGCCATTACCCTGCTAGGGATATACACACAAGAATTAAAAGACTCATATCACAGTGACATATGTGCACCCATGTTTATAGCAGCCCAGTTTGTGATTGCTACATCTTGGAAACAACCCGTGTCCATCAACTGGAGACTGGATAAAAAAGCTGTGGTTCTTCTACAGAATGGAGTACTACTCTGCCATAAAAAATGATATGTTTGAATCATTTCTACTTAAATGGACATACCTTGAGGACATCCTCATAAGTGAAATAAATAGGGCACAGATAGGTACATATCGCATCTTTTCTCTGGTATGAGAAAATGAAGATGTAAATGAGTCCTAGCATTGTATGTTATATATTGTGAAATATAAAATGCTCAATGTAAAATAAGGTGAAAGGGGACAATGTTGAGATTGTAACAAAAAAGTAAGGAAACAAATTTTTTGTATATGGGGGGGTGGTAGGGTGGGTAGGGCTATGGGAAAAAATGAGAATTAAGTTGTGTCTTATACTGGTACAAATCCCCATTATGGAGTGCAATCATGATGTGTATATTTAATGTACCAATAAAGATTAAAAAAATGATGTTTGAGTCATTTCTACTTAAATGGACATACCTTGAGGATATCCTCATAAGTGAAATAAATAGGGCACAGATAGGTACATATAGCATCTTTTCTCTGGTATGAGAAAATAAAGATGTAAATGAGTCCTAGAATTGTATGTTATATATTGTGAAATAGAAAATTCTCAATGTAAAATAGGGAGAAGGGGGAAAAATGATGAGATTGTAAAAAAGTAAGGAAACAAATTTTATGTATATGGGGGGTGGTAGGGTGGGTAGGGCTATGGGAAAAAATGAGAATTAAGTTGTGTCTTGTACTGCTACAAATCCCCATGATGGAGTACAATCATGATGTGTATATGTAATGTACCAATAAAGATTTAAAATTTTTTTAAAACAATGAATTTAAGGTCTTTAGCTTAGGATTCAAAATATAGAAACATTCAGAACTAATTTTGTGATTAAAGTGAAAGCATGAGAATTAAGAACAAGTTAAAATATTTCTTAAAGTCCTAGTAGAAACTGTCCCATTTGTCACAAAATCTAGCTTCGTCAGAAGATAACTATTTGTTTGTGTAATTGTATCTGTTTCAGTAATTGGAAATGCAAAGTCAGCATCAAGCTATGAAAATTATTCCATTGAGATATGAATGTTTATTATCTTGGCAGATTAAACAAATGATTAATTTTTTCCTTTATAAAATACTTTGATACTGCAGGAATGATTTGCTATGTTACCAGTGATTAAACCATATCTTACTGTTATCCTACTATGATATTTGGCAACAATTTTAATGTCTTTGTTCTTATAAATAAGCACACTAAACAAATAACTATTTTCATCATTGTATTTGGAGTCAGAAAATGAAATACAGTTCTTAAAAGTCTGTAGAAACTTCTGTTCTTATACAGCTCCACTTTTCTCATTACAGAAAGCCAAGTACCTTATTCTGACACACACAAAAATATTTCCCACAAATTATAAGGAATATGGATGTATATGTAGAGCCATCTTTTAGTTATTTTTTCTGTGTTTACTCTGAAGTATATTAAATGAAATGTTTGTAAAAAATTATGAAATTATCTTTCATAGAAGAAGTTAGAGTCTAAGTAATTAGGAAATTCAATTACAGATGTTGTACCAGGCCCACAGTGTTCCCCATAGATATTTGTATATATCAACATGTCTGTCTATATCTCTGTGTATATAACATTATCTTCTATAGCCACAATCATCACACTTATATTTAGTTTAGTTGGCAATAACGAACATCTCTGTTGACATAGAGCAAAGGTATAAACATCCTGTAATCTAAAAAAAAAGCTATGAATGATACACAAATATGCACACACATCTCAGCATCCATCGCTATACTTTTTGATTGATATTTCATTAGTCTGTGTTACTTTCAAATCATTAAAATATAACAAATCTAATTCACTGCCTAATATTAACCCAAGGGCTTAAAGTTAAATACATTGTAGAAATTATAATTAAGCTGACACCATCCAATACAGCATTATGACTATAAAAGAAACTGTCATACTATCATCCAACTTAGTTGAACATATAACTCAAAATGTTTGTAATATTAAACACTGAATGAAAATAGTATTAGCATAATTTATATACAGGTCATAACAAAAGTTTATGAAGCTTAGATAAACTAGTATCTTCATAAGAAAATAAATATAGATGTTATGAAAATAAAATCTATTTACAGCTTCATTATATACATCACTTAGGTAATTAGGGAAAAGAAATATCACTTTTCGTTTTGTCAGTTAATCAAGTATTTAAGTAGGTACTTGGTAGTTAAATTTAAAATGTCACATTGTAATGATAAATTTTGTTGGTTAGGGCAGAAACAGACTGAGTGTGGCCTTAGAACTGCAGAATAGTTTTGACTTTTGGTAAAATGTTTGAGTCTGTAGCTTCCTGGCCAAACTTGTGGTGTTCTATCACCCTGTATTTCTTTTCCTCTGGGGTTAAGATCTCACCTTCTTGTGTCTGGGCTCCTGTGGCACCTGCTCCATTTCTTTCCCCTTGTCCTTCACCTCCTTCCTCTTCTCCTTCTCTGCTACTTCTTTTCTTCCCTTCTCCTCCTCCCTGTCCTTTACCTACTCCATCACCCTCTTCTCCTTTGTGTTCCTCTTCCTCCCCCTCATTTTCTCTTTCCTTTTCACCTCCTTTTCTCCTCTAAGTTTCCCATCCTCCCACTTTTTCCCTCTTCCTCCCTCACACGACCTCTCCCCCTGTCCCTCTTTCCCATCTCCTCCTCTTCCAACCTTCTCTCTCCTCCTCTCCTCCCTCCCTGGTATTTGAGATTGATCTAGGACCTTTGCACTGAGATACATCAGCAGTCATCTTATTGTTTTAAATAATTTTAGCTTATTTTTTAGTCAGCATATGTTTGCAGTACATTATGATCACATTCATCATGGAGATTTATATGTGTATGTAACATACCTGAATTGGTTTTTTCTCCATTTCCTCCCCCTTCCCTCCAACTCTTCTGACCCTCCACATTTACAAAAGCTTATTTCCATTTTTCAGGGGTTTGTCTGTTTGTTTGTTTGTTTGTTTTTTTGAGACAATATCTCACTTTGTAGTTCAGGCTGCCCCTGAGCTCAGCCTCCAACTCACATCACAGCAATCCTCCTGCCTCTGCCTCCCGAGTGCTGGGATTACAGGCGTGAGCCACCATGCCCAGCACTGTGGTATGTGGTACTGGTTGCTGCTGGGGTGAGTCTCCATGCCCAGTATGGTATGTGGTTATGGAGGACTGAACCCAGGTCCTTGTGCTTGCAGGACAGGCACTGGAACCACTGAGCTAAATCCCTGGCCTTTTCACGTTATTTTTTAAAATACCTTTTCCCTTCCCTCTTTCCCCCTCCCTAATCTCTTGTCCCCTTTTCCATTTGAGCAAGTTCATCCTACTTCCTAATATCTGTTCTCCATTTTTCTCCTTATCTATAATTTGTTTCTCATATGACAGAAAAAATGCAATATTTAAACTTGTGCATCTCATTTATTTTTACTTAATATTTTATTTTCAAAGTGCATCCATTTGCCTAACAAAACTTCAAGTGTATCCTTCTTTATAGCAAAGTAGTTCAGTGTATATAAATAGCGCATTTTATTATCCACTCATTTGTTGATAGACATGTAGGCTGTTTCCAATATTTACCTAGTATTAATTTTGCTGCTATTACCATGAGCATGAACATATCACTCTGGTATGAAGATTCTAAGCTTTTCTTTTTGGAGATGGTTTCTCACCTAAGTTCCTAAATTGTCCGGGCTAGATCTGAATGAGAGATCCACATGTCTCAACCTCCCACATGCTGCTTCTTCTTGAACTGAGCATGCGTGCAATGCTTCAAGATGTTAATGCTGCTAATTTCAATTTTTGTGGAGGCGGTGATGACAGATTTTGGTGTTTTACCCAGAGAAACTCAGTGAAAACAAAGAAGTCTAGGTACAGACATCACGGCACTGCCCAGTTGCTCTGGAAAGCTCCTTCCTGTCTTTCCTCTGCAGTGCCCTGTCGTCTTGAGTGATGCTAACTTATAGTTTTCTCACTTGCTGAACGGTGGCTTTCCTGCAGAGACTATCAGCTCTCCAGGAGTATCCACTGGACAATAACATCTAGGTATCTGCAAAGTTTAACCGCTCAGTCATCATCATTATTGTCTTAGGCAGAATTAAGAACCTTCCTTTTGGGCCGGGAATTTAGCTTAGTGGTTTTGGCACCTGCCTTGCAAGTGCAAACAGGGCTCGGGTTCTATCCCCAGTTACCATATCCAGCAATGCCGAGCGTGGACTCGGGAGGCAGAGGCAGGAGGACTGCTGTGAGTTCAAGGCTGAGCTCAGGGCCGGCCTGAACTACAAAAGAGAGACCCTGTAAAAGAACTTGCCAATGGCTCTAACAAGTGCTTCTTTAGTTTGGCTTTCTTCTCTTTAGTCTCATACTCCTCACAGCTTTTAATGTCAAATGAGAAAGACCATATATGGCACTGTTAGAGAATTCAAATTATCAATGGATCTGAATGGTCCAGAGATTTACTGATTATATGAACTGGAAATGTATCATACACACTCACTTCTTCTATGCAATTGTTGTTGTTGTTAAAAAGACAGCATTTTAATGTATCATTTTGTCTCAAGATTTTGTTGCTGGGCTTTCTAGATCAACAGAATGCCACTGTTTGTAAGATACTTTGCAATGTAATATATTAGTAATATCTCAGAAGTAGGGAAATAGCTTATATTCCTATATGAGACTTTTTGTCAGTTACCAACACAGAGACACAGAAAGAACTTAGCAACTACTTGACCAATGGTCAGTTTCCTAGTTTAAACTGTTAAATTTAGTTTACTTCAGTATTGTCTTTTTCTAGTGAAAATAAGATGTATTCTTGTACAAATAGAAAAAGAAACAGAACTAAACAACTTAAAAGAAAAACATAGATTTTTTTTTCTTTTTGCTGTTAGAGATCATGACATGGTCAGATCTCTAACTTCACTTGTCAACTTTACAAATTTTACTGCAGCAGTATTGAATAACTTTGTGAAAATCTGCAAATCATAGTCCCTAAAATGTGTACAAAAATACGAACTTAGGAAAAAATGAACTAAAAGTAAATGAGACTAAAATACCTTTTTATCACTATACATGCCCTCAAAGACCTAAAAAAAAAAAAAGATGTATCTGACATTTAAAAGTCCTCAGGGGTATTTCTCAGCGAACTGACTTTAATCGTCCTTGTACTTTTCCAAAGTTATAAGCATAAATTCAAAGAAATATAAAATGAGGAAATACTAAATATTTAATGCCATATTAATAAAGAACCTGTAAAAATAGCAAAGATAATCATAATTTTTTATAAACACGGTGTCCTGAATCTTTGCTAAATTCGATTGGTAGTTTTAGCACTTATGTTGTTTATTGTAAAGTCCTTATTGTAATTAATTAGAAAGTTGATTTTAACAATAACTAACAAAATTTTACTTCTTTTGAGGCAGGTGCAGTTCCACTGAGCTAATCCCTAGCCCCTACTTCTTCTGTCAAGTTACTTTAAATATTTTTCTAGTCATATACACTGGCTAGAATCTTCTATACAATGTTGAAATTGCCAATGAATGAAAAAAATTCTTGCAATATTCCCAGTGTTCAAGGAAGGACATTAAATATAGTATCACTAAGTAAAAGGTTGGCTGTAATATTTTTTGTTGTTTGTTGTTGTTGTTGTTGTTATGGATACCTTTTATCTGACTGAAAAGATTTGTTAAAAGCTTTTATAATGAATGGGTTTTGAATCAAATGCTTTTTCTATATCTGCTGCATCAGTAGGTTTTCACATTAATTTCATTAATACTTATTTATACCCAAATATTAACCCAAACTTACACTTCTTATAGAAATCTTAGAACTAGCAGTGAATTTTCTTTCTACCAATTTTTTGTTGATATATTATTTAAAAATTATATCATGAGAAATATTACTCTATAATTTTCTTCGAGAATTAATGTGTTCACAAAAGGGATATTTTGACCCATTTAGTGACTGAGAAACTTTCTTTTTTCTATTTCTGAAATATTCAGGTTAAATGGTATTCTTTCCTCTTTAAATGTCTGCTGAAGATTTTCTGTGAAGCCATCTTGGTCTGGAGTCTTTTTTATGGACAAGTTTGTGACAATGAACTCTACTTCAACAAAGCATTCAATACATTAATCAGGTGTTGATCATGGTGGATATGTTTTGTTAAGTTCATTTTTCAAATAATTCATATATTTTAGTTGAGTTATTGAGTGTATTGGCAAGGAGTTGCTCAAAGTATTCTGATGGAACTTTTTCCTGCTTTTCATTACACAATTATTCTATAATTTGTGAAATTATAAATTATATGTCTGTAGTTGTATAATTTCTTCTCTTCTACACTTTGACCTTTGGTTGCTCTAAAGCCTTTTCCACAGATCAACTACAACATAAGCACGCCTATACGACTTTTTCACCAAGAAATCACAGGCTTGTCCACTTAAAATATGCTTATCAACTATCTTTGAAGAATAAATACTTGTAGAGACAAAGATATAATTCCTGCGATATACAGGAATAAATGAAACTTTAGATTTCAAATAATGGGATAATTGTCATTTCTCAGAAAGTCATTGATAGTGCGTCTGGGTTTTGGTGGACATAAACTTCTTTCCTAGATTATATATATCTATATCTATATCTATATATATGTATGTGTGTGTATGTACATACTAAGAAGCAAAGCAAATGTGTTGTGCTAAAAAATTTTGATATACACCCATCTAGATTTTCTACCCTTCCCTAGTCTCTTGTGTGGTTGTGAGGCTGAGCTACATGGATTCCATCAAAATTTTCTCTCTTATTGACTTTTAGTTTGGATGCCTACATGTGCCTCATCTTATAAGGAGGATGAGGATTACATCATAGTGAATTCATGAAAAATTGAAAATATCATTCAATATATGTAGCAAACATCATAACTTAACATCTTTTACTGTACTTTCTGTTGTTTACCATTATGACTAAATGACTAACTGAGCCGCTGCCCAGAACTTCAGAGACTGTTGTACATGTATCAGTACTCTAGTAAATTCATTTCTACTGAATGCATGTTTTGTGTCACAATAGAGTCAAAAATTATATGTAACTATCCTAATTGAGGGGCTATCTTTACTGTAAACCTCCATGGCATGTCATACTTTCCACTGATAGCCCTGACTACAGGATGATTTTTTTCTGGGTTGTGATAACAGCTTCTTCCCTTTGTCCCATTTTCTCATTTCTTTAGGCCTAACAAGAATGGTACCCAGATATTTATATTCATACCACCTTGCTCACACTTTGTATGTAGCTCCTGTTTGTGTTAGTCACCTCTCTGGCACAAAATAATTGAGACAAAAACTGGATGTCTCTTGCCACATGACTTCAGAGTTTCCACTTCCTGGTTATTATGAACCATCTTTTCTGACTTATAAGGCAGAAGATCATAGTGGACAGCACATGGCAGAACAAAGCCATTTGTACCGTGTCTTCCAGGAAAGGAAAAAATAGGGTGAGGAATCAAGGTCTCCATATGCCTTCCAGAGTATGTCTTCAATAAACTACTGTTAATGAGGTTCTACTTCCTAAAGCTTCTATCACTTCTCAGCAGCACCAGCAGCTGCAAACCAAGCCTCCAGTACATAGAGCTTTGGGAGATAGTTAAGATATAAGCCATACTACTTTATTGAACTTTCCCCAAATTAACAAATTTTCAGCATCATCTCTTTTCTAAAGGGACTTCCATAGACACAATATGGAAAAAGCAGGAATCACAGGAACAAAAGGAGAGCTAGAGAAGTGGGAAAGTAGTAGGCCCTCTAGATCTCCACGAACTGAAATGTACTCTAATGCTAAACAACATGCAATGTAGTCCTCTTTCATAAGTACACAAGCCCAATTCAATGTATGTATGTGTGTGTATATATATAAATATATATATATATATATATATATATATATATATAGAGAGAGAGAGAGAGAGAAATTCACATACATATAGGATCTTCATATCATATTGGCTCTTTAAGGCAGCAAAAAATTCATCTTTAAAAAATTTGAAAATTTACATGATGCTATGTACCAGAATAATTCAGAAGAATCAAACAAATGTACACAATAAAATATTAAAAGAAACAATTAAAAGATTTATTTTCCCCATCCTGAGAACAGTTTTTCTAAATATGACACAAATTCCTGCATACATAAGAGAAAATAAACTGCTACATTTCACCACATAAAACCTAAATAGAACAGCCTTTCATGCTAATATGTAGCCAAAATAGGAAAAGAATCACAAAAAATAAACAATTGTCTTCTGACCATGTTGTGATGCATGCCTGTAATTCCCATCTTCAGGAGACTGAAATAAGAGGGTTGCCACAAATTCAAGGCCAGCCTGAATTATATACTAGTGAAAAATAAAGAAGGAGGAGGAGGAAAAGGAAGCGGATGAGGAGGAAAGAAAGAGGATGAGAGAATAACATTCTCTGATTTGCTGGAGAAAGACAGTGGGAAGTATAATGGATCTGGCCTGATGGCCCTGAGGTCCCGTTTTCTCTTGGAGACAGCATATAATTAAGTATTCCTATCTGAATACCACAGATTTGAATCAATTCATACACACTGTGTAGAAGTCTCACACAAGTATTATTTCTCTTCTCACCACTTTTCATCATGAGATTTATTTGGCTGATATTGCCATCTGTGGTACATGAGACAGATCATACAATTTCCTACAAATTCTAACTCAAATGGAATGTATGAAATTTAGGGAATCAGCAGACATGGCTGTCTTGCAATCTCCTGTCTTCACTCATAAAGATACTCCAAGGTTTTGTAGTTTCCTGATATAGTGCACAGTAAGCAGCACAACTATTCAAAAGAGACAAAATCCATGCCTCTGACAGTTTATTCCATCATAGATTTGGTAAGACTTGTTGTTTCTTACATTAAATATTTAGTCTTGTTAACATAAAAATGAATCACTTCTGCACTACCATCACCAAACCATTTTATTTTATAAAGAAATAGGTAAGTGTAATCAAAAGAAAAGTGGAAGACATAAGCAACAGCTAATTCTTCAAGTGTATGCTATATCAGGAAAAATAACACACTGATTAGCATTTGAGACTACTTAAAGAAATAATGAAGCTCTATAAAAGCCAAATTCTATAAAAAGGTAGAACATAGAGTAAAGATATTTCATAACAATTTAGGATATGGTTGCTAAAATAAAACTATCAAGGACATAAAAGTCAAGTTTAGAAAATATCCTAGAAAATAGCACAAAAATCAATCTTTCAAAAATGTAACAAATGTATAAAATGCGGAGTATATTTGTTCAAGAGGCATGTATTCCAATAGAGATTACTCTAGAAAGACAAAACAAAGAAATTAGAGGGAAAATACTAGAAGAAAACCTCCTGTTAGCAGAAAATGAAAATATTTTCAGAATCAAAGGACTTGCTGGTTGCTGAGTTAAAAAAAAAACAGAAAGAAGAAATATCTTATGATTTCATAACACTGCAGCTGAAAGTAACTAATAATTTATTTTTTATTATTTATTCATGGATGTAGGAGAAAAACCATAGGATCTCACACAAGCTAGCACTCTACCACTAAGCTATGTCTCCATCCCCAACTGACAATTTGAAAAAAAAGAAAAAAACCACACTACTTGTTACAAGCAATATTGTGTATTACAATCCCTGTTGGACAACATTTTAAAAGTTCTGAAAGAAATATATACAATCTAGTATTCTCTAACCAGCAAAATAAATATATATTTAGACAGGCAATAGGTCATTCTTTCCAGGAATATTTTCTATGTTGAACTTCAATGAAATGAGGATAAAACAAAAGAAGAATCCAAGAGCTTCAGGAAACAGCAAATGAGTCACAGAATAGTAGATTGGGAAACCATTTTTAATGTCATGCACCAGTTCTAAATCATGTGTTATTTTAAAGCATTAAGACAAAGATATCAGGGATAGATGCTATTGTGGAGAAAAGAGAACACTCTCAGAAGGTAATACAATTCGTAGGGTAGAATCACAGTCATATATTTAGCCAGGTGTGGCAGCACACACTTGTATCTCAGTTCTCAGGAGGCAGAGGCAGGAAGATCTCCACCAGTTTGAGGCTATCCAGGGCCATAGTGAACACAAGTGCACAATTAATTCTTCAGTCAATATACATATTTGATCAGTTTCCTTATTTTACATATTCCTGTAAGTACCAAAATCTCTGCAGTGTGTGTATGTATGGGTGTGTGAGTGCAAATGTATGTATAATTTGTACACAAAGACACACAGAGTTTGAAAGAAAAAAAACCCTATTTCCAAGGAACTTTTCTAGTGTTAGAGGACAAAATATTAAATCAAAAGATATATAATTTTAGGTGGTATTAGAAAAGATGCACAGGGAAAAGAGAAAATGGAAGTAATTGTTATTTTCAAAAGAATGGTTAGAGAAGTTATTTTTCCTAATGATTTGTTATGTTGTTATAAAATTTTATATTTAACTATATGACCAGAAAGTAACTATAATATCCAAAGTAAAAATGAATGAAGAACTCATTGTGAAATGATGGTTAGAGAAGTTATTTTTCCTAATGTGTAGTAATATTCTAAAAAGAGCTATTGTGTTTTGAATATTTCAAATTAACTGCTCCTCAAATACTGACATAATTGTATTTTCATTAATATGATAACTAAATGTTCATTACCATTTAAACCAAAAGTCAATATTTCATTTCCTCCAAAATTTAAGTATATAAAATATAGATAGATAAACTTTCTTAAATGACATCCAAAATTTAAGACATAACTCAAGATAATACAGGATGTTAAATATCATTATTGTATCAGTATAATTTATACCAAACTTATTTGTTAACAATTTATTCATTTAGAATATACTTATTTTGTAATTATTTTAAACCTTCACCATATCAGACATGGTACCTGCATTTTATGGAGCCCACAACCTGGCACAGAAAATGGACACCGAACAACTAGTAACAAGTATGATAAATATAAAACTGTTTTAGTTAATTAATCATAACAGTAAATGACCCTAGACTACTTTTTCTGTTACAGATTTCATCATTTATGGATTTCACCATTTAGTATAGTGTCTTGTGAATAGCAGAAGATAAATACACAGAAAATGAACAAAGGAATCAATATTAAGCATAACATCCACGCTGAGTGCCTAAAGAAGACAATAGAACATGAGAAATATGTGGATGGATTTTGCATAGGGACTAGAATATATATTATTAAACTGTATTGGAAAGGGTGGAAGAACAAAAACAGATATTCAGATAAAGAGTACAAAACTCAGAATAGATCTAAGAAGTCTTTCCAAAGAGTGACAGTCATTAAATATTATAATTTATTTCCAAATGAAGTTGTTAAATCCTTTTCAGATGCCTTTGAAAATAAGATGGAAGTTTCATCTGTTCAGGTTGCTTTAATTGTCTCTACATTATGCCAAAACATCTGCTAGTTTCAGTCAATAGTGCAAACTACACACTGTCAATTCAATGAATAAAATCACTTCAATCATTTTTCTGGCATTATGGAGTTCAAACAAACCTGTTGACTGACATTTTTATTTCTTTTCAAATTATTTTGACTTCATGGAAACTCAAAACTCTTACAGTTCTATCTAAGGGCATTAGAGTAAGTAAACTTTCTTCGGATAAATGCCTTCTCAGCAATGTATGCATAAAATTGTTATTATTCGTAATCTACAAGAATAAAATACAATTTTATTGTATTTTATTTTGAATAACTTGAATAACTGAATAACTGGAGGTATACTTTACATGTACTTGGAAATATTTAAGAGGAGAAAATAACAGTGTTATACTTAAAATGTAATTTGCCAAAACTCATGAATTTGTAAACATTCAAAGATGAATGCACAATGTTGAGATTGTAACAAAAAAGTAAGGAAACAAATTTTATATATATGGGGGGGTGGTAGGGTGGGTGGGGCTATGGGAAAAAATGAGAATTAAGTTGTGTCTTATACTGGTACAAATCCCCATTATGGAGTGCAATCATGATGTGTATATTTAATGTACCAATAAAGATAATTTTAAAAAAAGATGAATGCATTTATATATCTTACTGAATCTTCAGTATACGTGTGGTTACACGCAAAAAAAATGGAAAGAATAGCAGATAAACTACATATGAAAGAATGAGAAGAAATTTGCTTTTTGAAAATTTCCTGGTTTATGCTCAATAAATACCAATTACACAGAATAATAGGTTGCTTGATCTGCTGAGGCACTGAGCTGAGGGATATCTACTAGCCAGTGCTATAATTAATCTGTCAGTTCAATTTCCTTAAAGCAACATTTAGTCCTAAGTCTTTTACTAAGAAATTTTCCAGCAAGAAAAGGAAAACACACAGCAATAGTATATGAGAAAGAAAATTACCACTTAATTTCATACTCTTCTTGAGTTTCTGTTTTCTGATCTTTCTTATTTTTAGTTATTCTAGTGAAAAAGTGAATAAATTAGCTGCATCTTGTGTGTCATTATATATATATATATAAATAATATATATACATTAAATAATATGATTAAGTTTTCTAATCAGTTGACTTTAAGAGAAAGTCAGTAGATTTCTCAAGTATCTACAATTTTAATAAAATTAAATCTTTATAAAATTCTCCCTACAAGGGCGACATGAAACTTCCATTTACAGCGATATTTTCCAAGTCACTTTGTCTTTTTGCCTTCAGTCTGAGGTCAAATGTGTCTACAGAGTGAGGAATGTTGCTTCCTAAGGGTCAGAACTGGAAAAAGCCCATTTTAATTCCGTTCACATTCTACTGTCAGAACTGAGTCATATGGGAACACCTAATTGCAAAGGAGTTTGTGACATACATTGTAGCTTCTTGTGTAACCAAGAAGAAAATTTGAATTTCATGGGCAGCTAGTCAAGCTGTGACAATCATGCTCCTTGTCATAAAGTATCTTAGGCTGAAAAGAGTCTCAAAAGATAAAACCAAAAAACTACATTCTTTGCATCTACATCAAAGTTTCACAACTCTAATGTACAATAACTATTACCAAGGCTATACATGGCTTCTTTTTATCTGAAGTTCTATTAACTAGAAAAAAAAGTTTGTCACTAGAGTAGGCACAGTTCTATCCCACCCTACTTCTCTTCTTCCTCTAGATATGTCCAGAAACTGTGAATATGGGAAAAAGCCAGTTGAGGTCATACAGTAAATTAAGTTTTCTAATCATTTGACTTTAAGAGGAAGAAAATATCATGTATTATCTAAGTGAACCCAATGTAACCTGGAAGGCTGTGGGAAGGGGGAACCAAAGACATAAGCTCAGTCAGAAAAGGAGTTGTAGTGATGAAGGAGGTCAGGATGAGGTACATGCACTCAGCTAACACTGCTTCATTTAAAAATGGAAGAAGGAGCCACGAGTCAAGGAATGTGGGTTTCTGGAAAGTTGAAAAGGGCAAAAAATTAAAAGAGATTCTCCACTACAGCCCCCTGGAAGAAAAATAGAACCCTCGTGACAATGTGATTTTGTCCTGCTGATACCTACATTGGACTTAGTGAATTTTTGTTTGCTCTGACAAACACTGTGTTTGTTATAATGTTTTTCTCAGCGGCAATGGGAAAATCATGCAACTCTCTCTGTATCACTCTCTCTCAATAGATAGCCAATATATCATGCTGGTGCTAGAACAAGATAACTGGAAAAATATTCTCATTTCAAAAAGGAAAAAAAAAACATTGAAAGAGATCCAACAGTGCTGGCATATAGCAATGATACAACCACAGTAACTAGAAGTCCTTGATTACAGCTGATTTGTGAGGGACCAAATGCCTTGTTTATTAGTGTATAAGCCTCTTTCCTTCCAACCTTCTGCAAGATTCCTTCTTTTTCCTTATTCTCTACCTGGTATAGACTTTAAGGGTTATGCATTCCTTAGCCCCTGAGTAGTTTTCATGTCATGCTTCTTGCTCGTGCAAACCAGGATTTGTAATATTTTTGCTGATATGATTGCCCCCCCAGCTTGATAGTTTGAATATCTGTTTGATTGTAGATGGTCCCAGAGTCTTTAAATGTATCTAAGTTCTTTTCACAACAGCTGCCATATGATGTATTCTTTAGTTCTACCCCTGTGGAGTGCAGTAACCAGCTGCTACTGACTTTTGAGAACTGGTTGTTAAATTTTTAGGAATTCTGGGAGCCAGTTGTCATCACTTTGATAGTTCGAAATGGACTGGAGTGAGAATGGTTATTGCACAGACACTGACAAATACTATAAATTATGTCTTTTTATTCATGTACTTTTTGAGATCCAGGTGTTAAAATTTAATAGCACAGCAGTGTCTGTGTCTCTATTTCTCTACTTAATGTAGACTAACTTGACTCTCTCTGAAGAAATCAGTAGGGGTGCTGCATAACCTAATCTTGGATGAAAAACTGAGTTATGTTGTTCAACTAAATCTTACTGGACCTTTTATTCATTGCTTTTAAAATTCTTCCTTATTACTCTTTGGCACTTAGAATAAGGCAGCTTTTCTAACCCATTAAGGTCCAACATTTCTAAACTTTCTGTACTTGCTACATATTTGTGCTTGCAAGCCAGAAGATTATTTCTTGATCTTATCTCCAAATAATACATTACAATAGCAGGCCATAAATGTCAACCCATCATTATCACTGCCATTGACCTTATTGCAGGCGACATTTTCACTAAATGTTTTCTCACTGTACCAGATATATTTCACTGCAATATTGATTTAACTGCCAAACCACTGTCCAACAACAAAGCCACTCCACATTTTATAAGGTTTTGTTAAAATACCACCCTGCTTCAAACTGTCGATTTCTGTATTCATTCAGATAACATCACCTGCTATAATTGATGAATCCCAGAATCTAATTGTCTTACAATGGTAGTTTAATCTCACATTTTAAATCACAGTACTCTTTGATTAGCAACTTATGGAAAGCGAGAGAGCATGGAGAATTATAAAAGAAGCATTTCTATTACTAGATCTGTAATTAGCATACATAATTTCTGATCACATGCTGTAAGCTAGAAATCATTCACATAGGTATTTTACTTAAAAACAAATGGCAAATATAGTCTAATTGTTGGTAAAAGAGAGGAAATAAATTTAGTTTTTTAAAAAAGAGTATTTTCATTACTCCACAAAAATATGCTATATTAATGGCGAAGGTGCACCATAATTTAATTTTATCATACTTTACATATGTTGCAGTTTTGAATAGAATTTCAACAATGCAGTAATACATTGTCCACCTTGGATATTAATATAATTTTCATGTTTGAAAATCACTAGCTTCAAAAACGTCATGAAATAGAAGGCATATCACGTGCAGCAGCCTCTGACAGGTTTATAGAATAACTTTAGAGTAAGTTTCAATATCTGTGAAAACAATGTAGATGCATAATTGAATCAATGGTGGTGATTTTGTAATCATTAGGCATATAAGCTGTGGAATCAAGCTTCTTGTGTTTAGAGACATCCTAGTTATTCAACTTCTTTGATTACATGTGTTTATTTGCTTCCTAACTCCCTTGGTAAGAGTATTCTCTCCTTTTCTATAACATACATTCATAAACAAAACCATATCAGTTGTCTTGTAGAATGCCTTACATTCTGAATGTGGTAAGTTGCTTTTCCAAGTTGTCTTTTGCCTTGTTTCTCTTTCTGATATATGATTATCTGGGACCATCATCTCATTAAAGATTGAAAATAGTGACGATTCAATTCCATATTTCTTTCAGCTTTGATTATCTGGACTTACTCTATAATGATAAACTTTTCCTTTTGTAGTTTTTCTTTCAGCAGCTGGAATTTCTAAGAAAAAAGTAAACTAAATTTAGATAAAAAACTGATCTACAAATTTCAGAGAACTAAACTGATCCTCAAGAGACTCTAATTGGGAGTGATGTTTGTGGAGTAATAGTATGAATTCATAGACTTCAATATATTCTATGCAGTTACAGTTATTCTGTTCAGTGTGCTCTTCTTTACTCCTGTGGAAGTCCCTTCAAGTTGATCCCTTTATCTTTTCACATGAACACTTTGGTTTATACCATCCTTGCTTTCTGGGAGATGTCCCAGAATCATCTTTGATATTTCTTACCTTTTCCTTATAATTAAGAATATTTCTGTGAATCCCTGATTACTTTTAAAGAGAAATAAGTACTGGAGCTGATCCTCTGAGGACCTGTAGTACTCATTGTTTTGGTGCATCATTTCTCTTAGGCTTTGTCAATGCACAAGTTTGGGAAATGTGTATTTAAAAAAAAATTTTCTGAGTCCATACTGACTTTCTGATTCAATTTTTAAGGTTCTAATCATTTAAATTATTTTATGTTTGCAGCTTTTTACTCTTATGCTGGACATTTTGGTTCCTAATGACATTACCAAAATTACTCATCTGCTTTCTTCTATAGTGTTCTTCTATTTTCAAAGTCATAATTTTAATATTTTCTGCTAATAGAATACTAAGTCAAATATAAATTTACATGGGCTTTTGATTATTAGAATAAATTCTACTAAGAACATATATCTGCCTGTATCTACCTCACTGAACATAGACAATTAGTACATCTGTTTAGTTTACTACCCTTATATAGCATTTGTAGCCACGGAAAATATAGGATTCTGTAGAGAGGAGGGGGATAAAAAACAATTAAAGCATGTAATGTACATTTACTAACTCTTCGTGATATATATGATCATTATTTACAGTGAAAATATCCTATACTAGTGAAAATATGAAAATCACATTCAAAGTACATTCACAAAAATGCCACTACTAGTGTGACTATTATTGTGGAGAGACAGCAAGAGACAGAAGACAGTAGGAGAGGCAGGGAAGAAGAGAGGGAAGGGGAGGGGAGGAGGAATTTCTTTTCTTTCTGGTGCTGTTCTGCAATATTTGAACCTTGTTTTCCTCATATCAGCATAGAAAGATTTCCCTCCTTCTGTTCATTTCACAGCTGCAGAGTACAGAGTACTTTGGTTGTATTTAGACATTTTCTTTTAAGAATATTGGGCAGTCTGACTTTTTCTTGACAATTCTGGATGATTGTGATATAACAGCAATATTACAACTATCTGTGGGAAAAAAATCAAAAATATTTATTCAAACTTTCAGTTTGGTTTAGAGTTTTCTTTTGAAAATTTTGCAGAACCAGGGATTGAACTCCTGTCCTTGTGCCTCCACCGTAGTTACGTTCCCACTAGAGCTAACTCCCCACCTCTCTTTTTTAAAATGTTTGAACATTTAAAAACAATCACAATCTACTGTAACCAGTATTCAGTATTCATGGGATAAACAATACAAAAATATGTAGCAACTTTACCTGACACGTTATGTAGTATCAATATCTCATTTATTTTCATTATATCTGTGTAATTACGACTCTTGGTTGCATTCGTGGGTTTATTTTAAAATAGATAAACTGTCTTCTTAAAATACTAACTACTAACTACTACTAACTGCTTCGCTCATTTTTCTACGTGGATGTTTACCTTTTTTCTTAGTAATTTGTAAAATTTTGATAATGTTATACCTATGAGTCCCCTGCCTGATATTTGTATTATGAAGATCTTTTTATGCCTCGTCACTTAACCTTTAATGTTCTCAGTGGTAGTTTGAAAATATCTAACAGTTTTGCAATACTAAAAATAGCAGTCCAGGGATGGGAATTTAGCTCAGTGGTTCCAGCGTCTGCCTTACAAGCCGAAGGTCCCCAATTCAATCCTTCCTAACCACATGCAACAATGCTGGGTGTGGTAAATGACGCCCCCCAGCAATCAGTACCACATAGCACAATGCCGGGCGTGGTGGCTCAAAGCTGTCATTCCAGCACTCGGGAGGCAGAGGCAGGAAGATTGCTTTGAGTTCCAGGCTCTCCTGGGTTACATAGAGAACTCAGGGACAACCTGAACTAAAAAGTGAGACTCTGGGGTTTTGTGTTGTTTTGTTTTGTTTTAAGAAATAGCAATCCCTAAACTTAATATTCTTCTCCCTTCACTATTTATTTACTCTTTTCAATTCTTTCACACATTGCATTTTGTTATTTGGAGTGATCTTATTATTATTTTTGTGATCTTACGATGCTTCAATTTAATTTATGTTTTCAGTAATATAGAGACATGCAATTAATTTTATGAACGGTACGTTTTTTCTAAGACAAACTTTCAAGTTCTGATATTTCTAACTTTGTCTTTCCCCATCTTTAGCTCAAGATGTTTCCTACAGTTATAACCTTTGTATCATTTCAGTGTTCTTTTTTCTCTGGCGAGATCAATTGAGCCAACTGTTTGTATGTTTCTGGTTTTTTAAAAATACTGGTAACCAAACCTGTGTATGCTTAGGCTATCTATGTTAGCAGAAACCAACATTATTGCCCAAATCATCAAGTAATAAGTAAGGAAAATCTAGAGAAGAAACAAATGCAGTAAACTATTTTTAATAAAGTTTATCATTATCTTAATAAAAACAGCAAGAACAAACAAAATGTACTTATAATAATCCAGACCTAAATTCAAGGTAATGTCAATATAAGGGAACAAGGATTAGATGTATAGGAGGACCAAACATTTGTAATTACTTACTCTTTTAGAGGGAAGATGTAGATAAAAGTAAGTTTAAGAATTCAATAATGAGGGACCGGGGAGTTAGCTCAGTGGTTCCGGCGCCTGTCTTACAAGCTGAAGGGCCCGGGTTCGATTCCCCGGTAACCACATAACAATACTGGGTGTGGAGACCCACACCCAGCACCAACCAGTACCACATACCACAGTGCCGGGCGTGGTGGCTCACGCCTGTAATCCCAGCACTCGGGAGGCAGAGGCAGGAGGATTGTGATGTGAGTTGGAGGCTGAGCTCAGGGCCAGCCTGAACCACAAAGTGA